>VWZT01000177.1:426657-587885 GCA_013397055.1 Pachycephala philippinensis
CGGGACGTGCGCGGCCGCCTGCCCCCGGGGCCGCCGCCCGCCGTCGTGGGCGTCCTGCTGCCTGGCGGGGACGGCGAGGATGCGGCGGTGCTGGACGCGGCGCTGCGGCGGCACTTCCCGACGCCCGGCACGGTGCAGGCGGCCCGGTACAGCCCGGGCAACCCCGGCGATTGCCGCGCCGCCGCCTGCCGTGCGCTGCGAGCCGCCCTGCAGCACCCCGCAGGTACCAGGGTCGGGAGACCCCTTCCTCCCTCCCTCACCCGGGGGCCGGGGGTTTGTACAGTGGGATTTGCTCCGTTTTCTCGTGGGATCTTTCCCTTCTCAGTGGGATCTACCCCATTCTAATGGGTTCTGATCTCTCCTCATGGGATCTCCTCTGTAATGGGGTCAGACTTTTCCCATTAGGATCTGACCATTCCTGATGGGATTTTCTCCCCACCGAATGGGATCTGGCTTTTCCCATTGGGATTGGACCACTCACTACTGATGGGATCTTCCCACACACAATAAGATCTGCCTTTCCCTGATGAGATATTTTTCATGCTAGTGGGATCAGAGCCTTTCCAATGGGATCAGCCCCTTTCTGATGAGGTTCCTAGTCCTGGCAGCTGGGGAGGATAAACTTCCTAGCAGTTTGGGAAACACTAGAGTAGCTCATGGATAACAGGGATGTGGCAGCTCATAGCTGTGACATTGTGGCCTTCCATGACACGGTGGCTTTCCCATGCCTATGGATGTGTGTTCTTGGGGGATGCAGGACTGGGATGTGGCCCGTGCTGTAAGGTGCAGGCAGGAGCTGACCTTCCTGCAGGAGGAAGATCCTTATGCCAATTTTGCATAATGAATAAGTAACAACAGCAAGTTGTTGTTTGTGTGTAAAACCATATGTCAAGGTGAGGATGGCAGGATGAAAGCTGGGTGTCAGCCGGGTCTGAGGAACAGCATTTGCCCTGGGGTGAAAGACAAGTCAGGTTTGTGTGTCAACACAGGGTGATGGGCAGCTGGGCAGGCTCTGCTCTCACAGCTGCCACACAAAACATTTCAATCTTTGGCACTGGTTGTCTTGGGCTGTTTCCCTTCCCTCTTCCCTTCTTTCATTTTTTCCCACTTTTACCTTGCTCCCCAGCATTTCCAGGGGCTTGGGTGTTTTGCTGTCTCGTTGCCTTTACCCCAAGGGATCCTGGCACTTGCCTTCAGCACCATGTTGACTGGGTCCTCTGGGATCCCTGGGACATGGGGATGATTGGCTGCAGCTCAGGTGCTTCTTTCCATCAGCTCAGCCCAGAATCCTGGATCTGAACGTTGAGGAGCCTGGAGACGGCTGGGACCCATTATGAAGGCACAGGGCTGTCTTCTGCCACCTCTCTACTAAGACACACACAATCCTCTTTCCAACTTCTCTCCTTTTGCATGCTTTTGTCTTCCTCGCATTGTTCCTACTGCAAGAATTTCTGGTGTCCTCCCAGACACCAGTGAATCCTCCAGTTCTGGTTGCAGCAGCCTGGTGGCTCAGCAGCTGCAGATGCAGAAAAGCATCCCTGCATGCATGACCTTTTTCTACTTTGGCACATTGCTGGTGCTTGGCTTAGTACATGCATGTTTGTGGCCGGCTGTGGAGAAGGAGGAGCAGGAGCTGGATCGGGTGTTACAGCCTGTTTGTGTGTGCTCATTCACTTCTGATGCTCTGCCTGCTGCTCTGAGTCATTAAGCGTCCCAGGACCTGTGTGTGTAATGAGGACACTCATCAGCTGCAGGGTTCAGCCTCAGGCAGGGACAGCTTCTTTCCATGCTTCTGCAAGTTTTGCCTTCCAAAATCTCCACGTGGACAGAGGGATCCCAAGTGTAGCTGTGCCTCCAAAGAGCAGTTGAACACTCCAGGCAGTGCACCCCAGGCAGTGCACTGGAGTTTTTTGTTTGTTGACTGCCAGAAAGACACTGAGCCCTTTAGTGTCGCAATGGCTCAATAAACTGAAGGACGCTGAAGGGGTTTATCATTTGTTATCTGATTAGGAGGTGAAAGGCTGGATGGTATTTCAATGGAGTGCTGAACTGCTGCTATTGGAGACCATATAAAATATGCTGCTGTAGTATTTTACAAGCTGCTGTAGTGTTTTACTATAATGGCTTGAAAGTTTGTTGTCTTCCAGAATAAATATCATACATTGACCACATGCTCTCTGCAATCTGCAAGCAGTTACAGCTGCAGTTTTCAGTGTACTGCTGTAAGACTGTGTCCAGCAGGTCTCCATGGGAGGGAGGAATTGCTTAATAAAGCAGGGAGCAGTAAATAGGTTGATGTGGTAGAAGCTGTGTGACAATGCAAAAGGAAAACTTCCTTCTGTGGGAATACCCTAACTGTGTCAGTCCCTCGCCTCACCACGTGTGCCAACTGAGCTCCTGCCAGATTTCTTGGGCACTCTCAGCTGCCACATCCAGGTTGGTTTTGGCAGTGAGGTGGCAAAGAAGAAACTGACACCAGGGACAAATTTTCAGGGTAGCAGAGAGGTTTCAGCCAGAAATAAGGATTGCCAGGAGTTGCTCTGTACTTTCCAGTGGTGGGCTTCATGGAGCGGACCTGGTTTTGTTGCAAGGACCGGGTTTTATTGCAAGGTTTATGGAGGGAGAGGTGGGGAAGCGGCAGGGCTGACCTGCTACCAGTCTGAACTCATCTTCTCTCGTTTATTCAGAAAACATGAAAGACAGGGAGAGGTGGAGGCTCCCATCCTTCCTGCAGTGCATTTCTTGGAACCAGAGGAGCTGGAGAAAAGATTATGAAGCAAAAGCTGAAAACAACATTCATGAAGGTATGCCCAGCTCCCTCCCTTGTACTCTGCTGTGATTGTCAGAAGTTCCTCATGATTCCCTGGCGGTCCTGGTGTCCAAACCCTTGCTGGTAGCCTCTTCCAGCTATTTCCAGTTCTGCAGTTGACCTGGCTTCCCTTGCTGTGATTTAGCCCAAACCTGAAGACAACCAGCACATCTGGCTGCTTTGTTGCCATCTCCTTGTTTTCTGACCTTTTTCTTGTCTAAACAAAACCACACTGGATCTGGTGCCCAAATACACCCCTGGAAGCACTGCTAAACTCAGCTGCATTTTGCTTTGTTTGGAAGCAGAACTACTGTCTGTCTGAGCAATGAACTGGAAGCACCCTGATATTACGTGATGTTTTCTGCAAACATGGCTGGAAGGAGTGTTCCCAAACCACTTGCCTTTGAGGCTGACAGAGAGAAGGGGGGGGGAGGCGGCTCCCCGATTCTAATGCAAATTGTTCAGGTAAAGCATAGCGTAGCATTCAGCCTTTGTGCATGGCTGACACCCTTTGTGCATGGCTGGCACTTCGGCTTGCACTTCCCAGCAATGATTTTCTTTTTGCAGAAGTGCCTCACGCAGGTGTGTGGTGTGGAGATCCAGATTGTATTATGAGGCACAAAGAGGAGGGAAAGCTCCTTCACTGTAAAAAGAACAGAATAGAATGTTATATTTTCAGTTGAAAGGGATCTACGATGATCATCTAGTCCAACTGCCTGACCACTTCAGGGCTGACCAGATGTTAAAGGATGCTATTAAGGGCCTTGTCTAAATGCTTCTTAAATACATAAAATCCTTAAAGAGTCAGACAAAACAACTGAAATACCCAGTTTATGCAGCTTTGAGACATGTGAGACCCACTCTCCATGATCAGAAAACTGAAGTGCCTGATCTCACTGTCAGTGCCAGGGAGGCGACACCCTGTGGCCATGCAACTTGTTCTGAGATTGCTGAGACTTCAGGAGGTCAGGAGCTGGGCCCTGGGCTCCTTTGCTCTATTTGCTGAAGCAATGTTGAGTTTGTAAAACAAAATGAAAATCAGTTTTGAAAAAAAATCAGCTGTGCTTAGGTTGTGAGTATATATCAATTGCTTCAGCCCGTGCTTTCTTTTCATCTTAAGTTGCATTTTCCAGGAGGAAGGGTTTCCCGTTCAGGTCTCCCTTGACCTCTCTCTGCTCCCTGCAGATGACCTGCAGGACCCTGAGGAAGAAGTGGCTCTGGCCAGCCTGTCCCCCAACGGAAACTGCGAAGAAGCTGCTGGAGGTACAGGCACTTAGAGCTGCTGGGCACCCAGCAGAGTCCACATCCCAGATCTGCCCAGTGGATTTGGAGCAGTGGGAGGAGGAGCTGGTGCAGGCCCTCTCCTCCAAGGACCCACAGCTCCAGGGAAAAGCTGCTTGGCTGAACTCATCAGGGTCTTTTGTAGCTGCCGACAGCGCCTGGGGTCTGTGCCAGAGAGCCATTCCCTGCTGTGCCCTGCTGCCCCAGGGCACCTGGAGCTGCTGCTGGACACTGGGCTTCTGAGAAGCCCTTTGGGGATGTACCCCATATCCTGGGCAAAATGACGTTGGGACTTTGAGTGTGAAATGCAGCCACATGTTTGAAGAATGAGTAATGTTTTCTAATTCTGAGCAAAGTTCCCTGCTGAGGTTGCTGGGGCTGGCCTCCCTGGCAGACTGATTCTGCTGCCTTGTTTTCCTGTTTTATTGGTGCTTGGAAGTTCCCACCCTCTTAAAAAAAAGACAAAAAAAGACAAAAGACCAGTAACACAGTGGCTTGGAGACTGCAGTGGGACTAAATGTGAGCTCTTGGATCCACCAGGTACTGAAAAGGCTTGAGCGTAACAGTGTAACATGAAGAATGCAGTAACAGCCCACCTTAGGCAGCAAGAATAACATAAAAGATACTGATAGTAATGGCATCTAGAGCAGAGTGGGGTTTGGGAGCAGGAGCCACCCCTCTGCTTGTCCTGGTGTTCAAAGACTGACTGAGGGATGCCTGGGTTGGAGGGGTGGCAGGTGGGCATTAAGGTGTGGCTGGTGCTAGATGGGGCTACAGGAGAGGGCCATCTTATCTGGGACATCTCCACAGGTGTGGTGGCACACCTTGGAGGTGGTCTGCAGCACAGCAACATGTGCCTGTTTCATAAATAAATATAAAAATTATCTATTTAAGTAGTTCCAAAGGGCTGCCTGTAGCCTGTGGGGAAACACAATTAACTAGAAATCCTTGGTTTATGAGGAATATTACTCTAATGCTAAGAATATATTTTAAATTCTTTATGCAACATAAAACAGGTCTTCTTTGAACACAAGCTGTTGGGTTTTGTTTGGGGCTGGCTTTCCTTTAGGAGTTTCCTCCAGCTCAGATCAGAAACTTCAACCTGCCTACCTCATCTCTGGGCTAATTGCCAAAGTACATCTTCTGTGCATGTCTGTCCTCTCTCTGGCTCCTTTTTTCCCAGCTGAAGTGTCTGGAGTCCTGCCAGCTGTGGCCAGCACTCTCTCTCAGCAGTTTGCCTTTGGTATCCTTCTAGCTCTTACCTGGAGCAGGGAATGCTGCTCTGCAGAGAGGGCACTGACCCACTCTCCTTCCAGCCTCCAGGATTTCTGTAGGATTTCTGTGCTTATGACCCGTGGAAAATACAAATGTAGCCAAGTAACTTGGTGTGAGTGGCTGTATTCCTGACCCCGGGTTTCCGCACTGAGCACTCAGTGCATCTTGGTGAGATGAAGGCTCCCTCCTGCTCCATCCCTGCACAGCACAGGTCACTGGGCAGGTCTGTATTCCCAAGAAAGCCCTGCGTTAGGTGGATCCAGCAGGACTTGCTGGTAGGAATCTTTATTTTCTTGCAGCATTTGGCCTCTGCTGCCAGGAATTCACCAGTGAAGAGGTGGCCCAAGAACACAGATTGTCAGTTAAACCTCCCTTAGTGCTGTAAATCCACTGGATTTATTTATTGGTAATTTTTAGGTAAATCATGCAAGTTTACCCTTGCAAGGAGACTTGCAGAAGTGGATGAACTGCCTGGGCTTTAGGAGGTGTAAGCAAGAATATATTTGACCAAAAGTGTTGTTTTTCTTTGACTGAGGAATAAAAGTGACTTGAATAATTATTTTTTCTCTTTTCTTTTTTCATTATCTGTGCGCTTGGAGGTGTAAGCAGATAGTTTCACACGTTTAATTGATTGAATAATCTAAGGGCGCTGTTATGTGTTTGTTGTAAAGAATAAAGACATTTAATTTCTGAATTGGAATGTGCTTGTTTGCCATGGTGTTATCCTTAAAAAAAACATTATGCATGGCTTACCTCATATTTATCTCAGTTTGAAAAAACTGGATATTGGGATGGAATGGAAGTGACCCCAGTGTCTGATACGCAGAAGATCCGCAGAACTGAGTGCAGCCCAGGTGGCGCAATGGAGAAGGCTGGAGGTCTTCCCAGTTGTCCAAGAGTGCAGCAGCCCCTCTCAGCGTTGTGGGTAGGGCTCTGATAAGCTTTCATTAATAACTTTAATTAATAACTTTCACTAACTGGTACCATTATGCATCCTCAAGGAATTCAAGCCCTTCAGAGGGTATTTTTTCCCATTTGGTAGCAACAAGGAGAAATAAATGCTGCTGAGATCTGGGCACTTTGGTCTGTCGTGTAGCATCGTTGCTCCTGAGCTGGACTTTCCTTGGCGCAAATCCACCAGCCTGTGTGTCCCATCTGTCCGTACTGGAACCAAAGCAGGAGCCAAAAAACTCCACACTCCTCCACAACTGGGGCACCGTCAGGTCCGTGTCCGTGCAGATCTGGACACTGCCCTATGCTGTGACGTGATGGATGGGGCCTGTCAGACTCATCTCTACCTGTGCTTCCCTTTTAAGGAACAAATGGGGTTGGGTGGGTGAGGCCTTTCCCCATGAAAATGTGAGAGGAGTCGGGGCCCGCAGAAGCGTTAAATCCATGAAATAAAACCGCTGATGCCTGCATTGCCATGGGACACGCTGTGCCCCCAAAGATGCCCTCCCATTGCGGGCGGCCTGTCCTGGCGGGGGAAGCAGCCGCTTCTCTGGGCACGGCGCAAACAGGGGCACGGCGCGGTCACTCGCGGGGAACTCACAGCTCCGGCCCCGCGGCCCCGCTCGCCCAGGCAGTGGTGTGGGGTTTGGGCCGTGGGGGCTGTGGGGAGCCCTGGCGGCTGTGGGGGAGCCCCGTGAAGCCCGGGGGTGTCCGTGAGGGGCCGCGCACGGTACGAGGCCCCCGGCGGCAGGGCTGCCCCGCTCCTGCCGGCCTGTTTCTCCGCCGTCCCGCGCAGGCGATCACGCGGGCACCTCTCCCGGGCGCAGCGCGGAGCCGCCGGAAGAGGCCCTTGGCGGCACTTCCGGGCCGGGCAGCGGCGGCGGCGGCGGCACCGCGGTTGGGCCGGACCGGATCCGACCCGACCTCCCCCGGACCCTGCGGACCTCCCCGACCCCCCCTCCAAGGGCAGCCGGGCGGCACCATGATCACCTCGGCCGGTGAGGCAGCGGCGCGGGGCGGCGTTGTCCGCCGGGGTTTCGCTGAGTCAGGGCCGTGACTGGGCACCGCCGCGGCTCCGCGGGGCCGCCCGTCACGGGGCTCCCGCCGCGGTTACCCCTGGACGGCAGAGGGAGGCCGCCCTGGCGCCCGGCGGTCCGGCACGACCGGCCCTTGAAGCCCGGTGCCGTGTCCGTCTCCTGCCGGTGTCTCACGAGGGCTCCGGTGGCTTTGGGGGTCCCCTGGCAGCGGTGCGGGGGTCCCGCGGTGTGAGCGGGAGGGTTCTGCTGCTTCAAGTGAACAGCGCATTTTCGGTGTAAAACCGGAGGGCTCTCGGGAGGTGCAGCAGGGACTTGAGAGGGGGAAGAGGAAGGAGTCGGGAGTTCAGAAACGCAAATGCCTTGCGGAGGAAACGTCAGTCTAAGGCGTGCGGGATAATGAAGCGTGTGAGGAATTGGATGTTACGCGGTGTTTTTGCATCTATCGGGAACTTGATAGTGTAAAAAAAATATGGGAAGTATTTCCAAAAATACTCAGGCCAGAAATTAGCATGCGGCTGGTTGTGGCTTGGCGAGAGAAACAGTGCAGAAGGTGACAGTGTCTAGGTAGCTTTCTCTTCCTGAACCTTTTGCTTTGTTTAAGGCTTTATTTTAATTGAGGAAAAGTAGCAATTAATTTTAGAGGCATTTGAAAATGTAAAAAGGGTATGTTGGAGCGAGATATGTAGGCGGTGTGTAGGAGTGAGATTGCTTCCTCCTGATAGATCAGGTAAATGGAGGAACTTATTTAAAATAATAGTAATAATAATAATGATAAAAAAAGCAAACATTTGGTGTAGAGATGCAGAAGACAGCTGGAAGGAGCACAGTGGGATGGCTGCTGAATCTGCCTTCTTTGCCCAAGAGCCAGATTCACGTTCCTTCAATTCCTGTCACTGATGGATGTGTGTCTAACCTGGTTTTTAAAAACAATCCCTGGTAATGGAGGTTCTGCGACTTCATTAGGCAAAGGAATAAATGTGTTTCTGTGAGAAAACTTCTCATCTCATCAAACCTCATTCTTTGAGGCTTCACTAAAGTTTGGTCTTTCTGTTCCTGTTCATATCTGACACAAAGATCAGATTACTCCCTTCCTGCTGGCAGCTGCCCTGAACTCTGCACCCTTCCCAGGTTTCTGTGGACCAACCAGTCACAAGTCTCTAGCCACCCTTCAGGAGCTGACTGCCAGAGCTCCCTGTTCTTTCTGCCCAGCTCTAAACACCCTGGTTTGCTCGTGACTCAAGCATGGTGCCCAGCACTGGGCACAGGGTCTGCCCAGTGGGTGCCAAGGGGAGGGAAGGTGCCTTATGGGTCTGCCAAGAACTGCTCTCACTTACACATCTGTGTGAGGTTTGGGTTCTCTGCCTCCCACTGCAGCTATATTATATTATTGATCGTATTTCATCTTAACCCTCTGTACTGTTCAGATTCTATATTTGTACATTTTGTTTTGGACCTGCCCATGCTCCTTTTAGATTTGTGAAGATCTTTTGGAAGCCCAGTTCAGCCCTCCGTAGGCTTGCTGGTCTTTGCAATTTCCTGTCTTTCTTAGATTTAAAAAGGTTGTCAAGCTGTACAACAGATTAAAGATTTAAAGCAGAGAATTGTGTTGGACTTTGATCAGATCCTATTCCAACCCTTTCAACATCAATGAAACAACCTGTCCCTGTGCTTCAGATTGAGCTCCTGTGAGCCTCTCAGTCACGTCAGTTAAACAATATTTCTGTAGCTGTTTATACAAATGTTCTGGGACAGCATGAGGAGTCTTGCTAAAGCTACAAGGTACAACATCTCCTCCTATCCATGAGGCCAGTTTCCTTGGCATGGAAAAATTCTGTTTTCTTCTGAGAATGAACATCTTTTATAAACAATGTACTTTTTCAGTTATAAATTCTGAACTATTTTACATCGTGTTTAATACAAACTTGAATCTGATCTTTGAAGTTTTATACTGAAGATTTAAAATCAGCATTCCAGAGACAGCCTTCTTTCCTGTTCTGTTGGTTTTGAACTAAATGACAAGTTTACTTTTGATACAGAGAGACTAAAATTAACTATGGTTTTGTTTTTCAGCTGGAATTATCTCTCTTCTGGATGAAGAAGAGCCACAGCTCAAGGTAAGCTCTTACATCTGAGAGCAAATAACAGAAAATGCATTATTTGGAGAGCTTAAAATCAGAAAGGAGCAGATCTCAGTAATTTATGGTTGGACAGCAACAGGTGGGCACCAAATTGTGCCTGAAAGCTGGGAGAAAGGGCTTAAATAAATTGTAACAGATTGTAAACTTCCTTGTTTTGAACATGGATCAGACTGGAACTTCAAATGCAAAAATCTCTATTCATGAAAGCTCCCAGCTCTCTGATGATAATGGGGCTTTGTAACATAAAATTATTCCAGAGACTGCATTTTGGCTATGTAAAATTCAAAGCTGAAGAACATCTCAAGTTTTTAGAATAATTCAACCAATTTAACCAATGTAGAACAAAATCACAGTTACGGTTTTTACTTGGAAAAAAATCACAGTAGTAGTATGAGAAGAAGAAAACAGCAACAGAAACTTTCCAGTGCACAGAGAGTGTGAATCCACAGAACACCAACACTGAAAGTGGTGGTGTGTTGATGGAAGGTGCACTTTTTAATATTTGTGATTACCTAATTGTTTTTCTTGGGTACAGACATAGGGAGTGATGGATCTGAATGATCCCTGCTTTTGCTGTGAACTGATTACAAGTGGGCTGATTCTGGTTTGTTTATCACCTAAAGTACTCTGTCTATATAGATAAATAGAGTTGGCTGCTGTGGTTGATTCCACGTGCTACACAAAGGTTGTGACAAAGACTTTGAAATCTTTGTATTTCAAAGAATTTCGTCTATCAGACGCTTTAGCCAGTCATTCATCACAGAGAGGCTATGGGAAGGAATGCTAGAGTTGTCTTACCTATTAAGTGAACAGCTCTTTATTTGCAAAGGACTTGCAAAGATTAGTGAATGCTTGCAAAGATCTTTTAAAATAGAATTTGCTGTTGAAATGGGTCAGTGTTTATGATATCCATCCTAAAATGTATTTCATTTTTACTGGGGAAAGGTGGTAAATGCATTTTTAATGTAAGATAACTTTTTTTTTTGTAGGAGTTTGCTCTTCACAAGTTGAATGCTGTTGTCAATGACTTCTGGGCAGAGATCTCTGAGTCAGTGGACAAAATGTAAGAGAAGACACTTAATACTGCTTTAAAAGAACATGAGATATGAAGTGGATGTAGTTCTAGTTTCTTGACAGTGGCTAGTACAGCATGTAGCTCCATATATCCTAGAAAGCACTAATGTGTGTGGATGTGGGGTTGGAGCTGTGATGCAAGTTCAGTCAAGCCTGTACTTATGTGGTCTTAAAGAGATCTGAGCACACAGAGCTGATGCTCTTCTCTCCCTCCTCTGCAGTGAAGTTCTCTATGAAGATGAGGGATTTCGGAGCCGCCAGTTTGCTGCTCTGGTTGCTTCTAAAGTTTTTTACCACCTGGGAGCCTTTGAGGAGTCCCTGAACTATGCTCTGGGAGCTGGTGACCTCTTCAATGTCAATGACAACTCAGAATATGTGGAGACGATCATTGGTAAAGAACTGTTGCTGCAAAAGAAAAGCTCTTGTGTTGTCAAAATGGCTGTAACTTTGGAATTTTGCTTGGTTTAGTTTTTTTCTCTGTGTTTTTCTTGCTGTCTTTGTGTTAAACTGATGCTGCAGCTAGTTTTACCCAGTTTATTTGTACTTTCTTTCTTATGGTTTGGGATTCTGTAATGCAATTAACTTAGGAGTTCTGGAATTTTTTTCCTGTTCTTAACCCCTACTCTGTAGTGAATTCCTAACAAGAAAATTGCTTTGGTTGTTTATTGTCCTTTCTTTCATTTGTGTGATGTTATTAGCAGTCTCCTACTGCTGTTTTCTAATTTATTTAACATGACACTTGAACAAAGATCATATCCTTGGTTTAATTTTTAAAATACCTACTTGATTTCAGCACTAAAATCAGAGTTTATTAGGAGATAGTAGAAGTATTTTCCACTACTCTCTGTATACAACTACATAAATGTGTAATTTCCCATACCCTGTACTTGCTGGTAGAACATGTTCATGCACATGCTGGTCTCTTCACCTGTACAAAACTACAAAAATCTGGGAACTTGACTATTTCCCCCATATTTGTTCATTATCTCTTCAGCAAAATGTATCGACCACTATACCAAGCAGTGTGTGGAGAACGCGGAGCTGCCGGAAGGGGAGAAGAAACCTGTGGATGAGAGGCTAGAAGGGATAGTGAACAAAATGTTCCAGCGGTGCTTGGATGACCACAAGTACAAGCAGGCCATTGGCATCGCTCTGGAGACACGCAGGCTGGACATCTTTGAGAAAACCATCCTTGAGTCGGTATGTGCAAGAGACAGGAGGTGCCTGTAGCTAGGCTTTTCCAGGTATGGATCCAGAAGTCAAGTGCAAGATCCATGTTGCTGTGGAACTTGCCCTGTTTTGTATGAACAGAATAAAAGATCCCTTTTGTTTAAACTCAGGGGTGTTCAGTTCAGCATGTTCGTGGAAAGCAGAGCCACTCAGGGCTATCAAGTATAGGAAGATCCCCCCTACCTTTAGGAAATCCTTGAGCTACAAGTTGATGGGAAAATATTCCCAGGAAGCTTGGCTATGTGCCCTCTTCTTAAGTTATTCCCTGTCAGCTACTGGCAGAGATACTATACTGGCATAATGTAAGAACAGCTCTTTTATTTAGTTGTGCCTGTCATCTGCTGTAATTCACTGTGGGAAGGGATCTGTAGGGCTGGGTAAGCGATTTATTAATAGTAAGCAAAAGAAAAAACTCCAGTAGCTAGGTGAGCTGCTCTAATTTTCAGTAAGTGGCTGTGTGCAGTCTTGGCCTGCCCTGACTCTCAGGCAGTGCAGCTTGGCTTTAACATCTTTCCCTGAGGGTTTAAGGTAAGTCATGTTACTGTTAGTGGCAGTAAGAGAAGCAGGCCTGTAGTCATTTGCAGCAGCTCAGCAGCTGTGTGCAATCTTGTTATGCTGTAGTATCTCAGTCATATGCCAGGCACACAGCTTGAATTCTTTAAATTTTACTGCTTTTCAGTTTACGACTTTTACATATGTTTGGATGTCTCCTATTGCTGCGTATGAGTGATAATCATAAGGCATCCATCTTGCTTTTTTTGTTCTCTTTGTTGTCCTATGCTTTTACTAACTTGCCAATTATAAATCCCCCATTTTGAATTACCTTTCTGAGGTCTAGTAACCAAATCTGTTTCTCAGGATTGATCTTTTTGTGGTGCATGGTTTGTTTTGCTGACATTTTATGTTAGTGCAGTGAATTTCACTGCATTCAAAACTGATTGGTTGAACAAGAAGGGTGAAGGGGAAATAGATATTGTACTTTTAAGTTAATATTTTGCATGTTTTAACTTCTGAATTAAATATTGTTCCTGCACGTTTTTTGTAGTGTTTTTTCTTTAAGCTGCAATACACCTGTATATAAGCTTTTCTGAAAACAGGAAAGGAAACTGAATATTTATATGCACATGTTTGCTCTGCTGCTTTTTAAAATAGAAAAGAGGTAGCTTTATTTTCCTTTCTAAATCCTGCTTGTCGGTCTAAAGTCATGTTTGATATCTCTGAATTTTATTTCAGAACGATGTTCCTGGGATGCTGGCCTACAGCTTGAAGCTCTGTATGTCTTTGATGCAGAATAAACAGTTTCGTAATAAAGTCTTGAGAGTTCTAGTTAAAATCTACATGAATCTGGAGAAACCAGACTTCATCAATGTGTGCCAGGTAAACTTTTCAAAGTCATGCTTAAAGATAATAAAAAGTTACTCTTCTTTAGGTATATTTGACTTGGCATCTACCTGTTCTCTTTTGTTCAGTTAAATGAAATATCTTTTCCTGGTTGCGTGCTTCCAACGTATATCAGAGTGAGACCAACTTGAAAAAGAGATGTAAATATTGCATATTTGGTCAATTTATAGAGAAAGAAATGCGTTCAAAGGCAGCTTGAGGACACAGACAACTCTGACAGAATATTTTAAGCCTGTGTAGGGAGTATCAGATGGTAGGTTCACGCTTGGAATTTTATTTATTCCTCACAAGAACATTTCCAGTGCTTTGTTTTTTTGGTAAGCCATTGTCAAAAAGTGTTTAGACAACCAGTTGTGAAGTTACTCAGATGTTCTCAGGTCTTTGCCAGTCTTGGTATGCCACATACATGTGACTCAGTGTTATGCCTGTTTCATTTCAGCTGAGACATCCCTACAGAATGACTGGTGCTTCTTCAATGTGCTTTTGAAATTTCTGTGTTTAGTAGGACAAGTCTTGTTTTTCTATGGAAACTCTTCTAAGTTTTCTGTTTTCTTCAATGAAAGAGAAATTTTCTTTCTTTGAAGGGGATGTTCTGTGGAAGCAGCAGATGTGAGGGCATTGGAGTGTGGCCTTGGGTAGTGTTGCTTTCTCATTCTGAAGTATCTAATGTCTTCTTTTTTTTTTTTTCCCTGTTCTTCCCTTTCTCCTGCTTAGTGCCTGATATTCCTGGATGACCCACAGGCTGTGAGTGACATCTTGGAAAAACTGGTGAAGGATGATAACCTTC
The DNA here is from genome assembly GCA_013397055.1 of Pachycephala philippinensis. Taxonomy (NCBI): domain Eukaryota; kingdom Metazoa; phylum Chordata; class Aves; order Passeriformes; genus Pachycephala; species Pachycephala philippinensis. The sequence continues at coordinate 440,641 of VWZT01000177.1, forward strand.
TCATGGCCTACCAAATTTGCTTTGACCTGTATGAAAGTGCGAGCCAGCAGTTCCTGTCTTCTGTCATCCAGAATCTCCGCACGGTTGGAACTCCCATCGCCTCCGTGCCTGGATCCACCAACACCGGCACCGTCCCTGGATCAGAGAAAGACAGGTAGGGGCACTGACTTGGGAGGAGGTGGAATTGTTTGGCTCCACTCCTCCTCCAAGGGAGCCTCCTATTCCATGTATGGATGCTTTCTACAAGCTATCCAGTTACTCCCCTTTATATAAGTCAGAGTTACAGGCAAGACATGCTATTTGCTCAAAACAAAATTGTGTATTGCCAAAATCTACTGGTTTTTAAAGGGATTTTTCTTTGCAGTTGAGATAAGCACAGAGCAGTTATACTGTGGCTCAGCTAATGAGCAGTAATTCCTTAAGCCACAGCATGAGTTGCTTGGGAATGCTGATGCTATGTGGTCTTTGCAGCAACTTGCAAAGCTAAGGAAGGGGGAAGTTCAGGGAAAAAGCTCATCACAGCTATGTGCAAGTTTGGTTTCACATCTTGTGGGAAGAGTGAGCTCAGATGATACTGTGGTGTCAACAGACCCTTTTGTACTTGCAGTTCAAAAGAGGTAGTTCAAATCTACTTTGAGTTTTTTAAAACATGTTCAGTAGTCACCGTCATAGATCTTAACTGCAGGAAGCTGCTGTTAAGAAAAATCATAATTGGCACTCACCATTCCATTATCTGTATTTCTTCTTTTGCTGACTTACGGGAAAATTGGCCAGTCTATGCTAAGGTTGCTGCCCAGCTCAGGGGCAGCATGGAAGAAAGTTTTCTCCATCTGCTCTGTAATCACCGTAGAATGCTTAACTGGTACTTTGGCCAGAACTCTCATGTCTGTGCACAACCTGCTCCCTGCACTGTCCTTGATAGTGTGTGGTGGAGAATCCCACCTAGATCCAGGCTGGTTAAATATAAGGGTTTATGCAACTGTGGAGCTGAGTATAAATACTTTTGAATCAGTGACACAGGCATGGCAAGCATTTTCCTCTTCCTCTCTTCTTTTCCAGTGAAATAAAGGGAAAGACACAGAATAATTTATGTCAGCCTGTGAAGCATTAGAACAAGGTGCTAACAAAAGCTAAATATGTTTCATTTCCATGTCAACACTCTAGTATCCATGCTGTTAGTGACAAGCACAAGGCTTCTGGGGGAAGATATAATTATCATTGATGCCTTGTTTGTTGGCCTTGTTTTCTCGCCTGTGTCTGTCTGTTCATTCCCTACAAGCATCTTTATTTCTGTTGTCTCTGTAGATGGAATAAGAAAGTGGGGTATTCCAGGCCTTTGTCCTCAAGTTCCCTGAAAACTGAGTGGGGCAGGAGTTCTCTGCTCAGCAGTGAGCTCCAGATAGTCAGCCCTTGTTCTATCAAAGTCCTCTTTTCCAGTCATCATCTCCAAATCCCAGGCTACTCCTTCAGGACAATGTTCAGCCATAATTACTGTTCTTGACTAGTTGCAAGTGATGCATTTTTCATTTTTATTTTATTTCAGTGATGCTATGGAAGCAGAAGAGAAACCAGGAAGCACTTGTGCAGCAGGGAAGTCTGCAGAAATTGTAAGTGCTATTTCCAAAATAGACCTTACTTCTTTTTTCTTATGTGTTCTCTCTGGATCTCTAGGATTGCTAAATTTGTTTGGCTAATAAAGAATGGACTTCCTTTTCTGTCTTGGAGACAAGGTGACAGATGATCTCTGAGGGCCAAATATCTGACTTAAAGTCCAGCAGTTCAGATACTGAAAGCTGTGTGAGAGTGGGAAATGGTCAGAGTTCAGTAGGAATTACTGAGTTCTGAAAAAGGAGACAGGAGGATCTGGCTCACATGTTTGCTTTTTGATATTGAAACAATTAACTCATTCCAGAAGAATTAGCTGCTGCTGAGAATCTTAGGGAGTAAATTAGCTGGATGCATTTTTTTTCTTCTCCTTCAAAAATCCAACTATAGTTCTGACTAAATAGAACTGAGGCTGTTGAGCTGGAATGGCAGGAGGGGATGCTGATGTAACAGTTTCTTTTCCAAAGCCATAAAGTTGCCTAGGGCCTCATGGTGCTGTGTTGCTGGGCCAGTTGATTAGAACCTTTTTATTTAGTTTCTTTCGCCAAGTATTGGAGAAAGTGAGTTCACTTCTAACATGTGCATACAGTTGCATTTCAGCATGCAGAATAGTTAATGCAATTCTGACATTTCCAATGCCGAAGACAAGAAATGCTACCAGAGAGGAAAATAAAACCCAAGACAAGTTGTTGGGTCTTTTTCTTCTTTTTCCCCCTGGTAAATGTTTGCAAACAAAACTTGGGAATCTTGGAAAGATTCTTGCAGATCACTTAAAAATTAATTAAAGGCAAACAGAAGTGTTTTCTTCAAATTATATTTCACAAGGAAAACAAAAGGGGTTGAGTTTCTTGCCCCAGCAAGGAACCTCGACAGTGCTTCTGTGCAGGAAATGTGTCTTGAATCAGTTCCTGCTGCATTGGCTTTGCTGATTGTACTAAGTACACAAAAACGATCTGTGTGGCCAGAAATGTTCTTTAGCTTAATCTTACACAATTCAGAATGCTGGCTACAAAGAAATAATTGAGGGAATTAGTTTAAGGGCTGACCTACTCATGCTTGTCTGGTCTGTGACCCTCTAACAATGTCAGGACAAAGAGCTGCACTGTACTTTTCACCCTGCTCAGAAGGAACTTCAGTTTCTACAGATCCATTTTCAACTGTTCCATCATGAGGAAGGAGACTTTCTCAAAGAGCTCTGTAAGGTGAATGTATTAGAGTTTCCTAGTTCTACTAGCTGTTGTTCTAAACAAAGCTTGTAGCTCACAAAAACAGTGCTGCAGCTCAGCAGGGTCATGCAAAGTATTGTAGCTTTGTGGCCCTGTCTGTGAAAGCTTCCATGGAAATACAGGTTCACATTTATAAAAGGGTTTGCCTCTAGCAGGAGACTTATTGTCTCTGTAAGGCCAAACAGCAGCTTGCAGAATGTCAGATGTCACTCATACCCTTTTGCTTTCAATGAAAGAATACACTTCTTTTTGAAGAGTCTCTTCTCCCACCTGCATTGCTATGCACAGAAGATTTGATTTCTGGGAGGTTTGGGCTTGCGCACCAAGGACAGAAAAATAATGTCTTTTTAGTCCTAAAACCTGACAGGTTTTGGAATATGGTGATGGGAACATACCACAGCGGCTTCTCATGAATTGTATTTTAACAGCCATAGTTGGGTTCTCATGGAATCTTTTTCTCCTTTTTCTTATATGTGAAGAACCCAGAGCCTAAGGACCAGATCTCAAAAATGATTAAAATTTTAAGTGGGGAAATGGCCATTGAGTTACATCTGCAGTTTTTAATACGAAATAACAATACAGACCTCATGATCCTCAAAAACACAAAGGTAAGAGACTTTGTTAAATATAATATAGTTGTCTTGGATTTATCTGATTCATCCTGTGTTTGTTTTGACCATGTTCTATTGTTTTTAATGATAGGCTTCTATTAGCCTGATGCTATTTTAATTGGTTTTTTTTCTGATTGGTTATAGAAACTAATCTTTTCCTTAAAAGACCAATATTTCCACGCTGGAGACAAAACCAATCAGATACTGTAATGTAGGCAGAGCTAGTGAATGGAGTGACTGGTTTTGTTTTGGAAGGTGTTACTCAAGGGTGGGCAAATGAAAACTTACAGGTAAACTAGACTCTTAAATGAGTACTAGAAACCACAGGAGAAGTTTTTTATATGTGAAATAAGATGCACATCATCAGTAAAAGTAGTAGGGGTTGCTTGTTAGTGGGTTCATCTATTTCAGATGACACTTCAAATGCATTGGAAAATCTTTTCCATCTGCTAGTTAAGTGCTCAGGAGTGATTCTGCAATAGAGTTCTGGGAATGGCCTGGAAATGTCAGCAGCACACGCTGTGCAGTGCTCAGTTCTGGGAAATGGAGGGGGGGAGGTTCTCCAGTTAAGTGGCAATTGGGGTAATCACATCTCTGAAAGAAACTCACAGGATCATTTTGCATGGGAAGGATGGCTTGAGGATATGTTAGAGTGTATTAACAATCTATTAGCTGATTACAGGGAAATTGCTGGTTAAATTGAGGATCATTACAGTCCATTTTCCTAGTGTACTGGCAAGCATGTTAAGCGACCTTGGGCATATCTTTTGCTGAGTGATGATACTGATTGTTCTTGTTCTTCCAGGATGCAGTGAGGAATTCTGTGTGTCATACAGCAACTGTTATAGCAAACTCCTTTATGCATTGTGGGACAACCAGTGACCAGTTCCTTAGGTAAATCTATGGCAAGGAAACTCCAGTGTCATTTAGAGGTGTTTGGACAACATTATTGCTCTCCTTTAACTTGATACTTCCAGAGTGGTAACTGCAGAATTCTAATGCTCTTAGAGAATTGTTTCCTTTTCTCTATCCTCACAAACTGGCTTTGTTTGACTGCTAACTATATGAGCAGCTTGGAGGGTGAATATCTGGAACTTCTCTTCTCTTTGTTTACCAGTTAGAGAGTTTCTGAGATGATGTATCTTTTTATAGTAGAGACTGACGGTACTGAATGACTCTTGTAAGGGAAACGCTAGGGCTGACCTTACCAGGGACTTAAGCTGCAGAAACTCTGCTGAAGTTTCTCCCAGAGAGCTGGTGGGCTGCATATTGAGCAGTTGTTCTGTCTTTCACTGACATCACCCATGTCTAGAACCTTGACTACAGCCAGGCAAAAGTCAAGACTGATGACGGGGAGAGAAATGTGAAGTGGAAATGTGCTTAGCTGCCTTCCTTTCTGGAGCTGTGTTCTAGTTTAAAGCAGTCTTCAGTGCTCTTAAATCCTGCTTGCAGGATAAGGAACAGGCTGTGTGAAAAACTTTGTATAACCTTTTTCTTTTCATCTAGAGACAATTTGGAGTGGCTGGCCAGGGCCACTAACTGGGCTAAGTTTACTGCTACTGCCAGCTTGGGTGTTATACACAAGGTAACATTTCATTAATTTCTCTCTGCTCAGTGTAAATGCTTGACTTGTGAACACTGAAAACATGGAAATGGGAATTCTGAATGGTGCCTGCACTCCAGTGTACCTGGCACAGCTATAATGTATTTTGTGTCTTTGCACTAAAAAGCTGCGCTTATATTATTTTATCTGACATCCAATATAATTTATGGTATGTTCTGCTGAGAATCAAAGAAGTGCTTGGATAACATGGCTCAAGGAGAGAGTATTTTTTCTAACTCTTCTCTTCTTCTGTGAGTTGAACAGATTTAATAATTTCTAGCTATTAAAATTGCAGGTGTTTCTTAAGTGCTTTTGGGACATACCAAAGTTCCCTACTGTAAGTGTGAATGGTGGCCTGTGGCACTGAAACACTGATTTTTGTGGAGAACGTAGTGGCTATAACATGTTTAAAGATTATTCTGCTGGTTTTTCACCCTTCTCTTCCCACTGTCTTCCCTTCCCGCTGGACACTGGACATCCAGGGCCATGAGAAAGAAGCATTACAGCTAATGGCAACTTACCTGCCCAAGGACACCTCTCCAGGGTCAGCCTACCAGGAGGGAGGAGGTCTCTACGCCTTGGGTCTCATCCATGCCAACCATGGCGGGGACATCATTGACTACTTACTGAACCAGCTGAAGAATGCCAGTAATGATGTGTGTACTGGGCTCAGCCATGAGCCTTTGTTTTTTTGGGAATATGTAGGAGGGTGCTGGCTGGTTTAGAAGTGGGGGGTAGAGGTAAGTGAGGTTGTGGCAGCAGTGTGGTACTTAGCCTTCCTCCGGGCCTTAAAGATTGGTTAAAGGTTGGTTTTAACAACCCGTTGCTCAAGGTTTAGATAAGATTTTTAGGAAATTCTTACATACTTGAGAGTGACTGTAGCTTCATCTTATTTACTACTTGTTATAGCTACTTTGTTTTGCTAGTGGAATTGCAGTATTCAGGCACTGTTACTGTTTACAGTTTAGTTGTCAAGGAAATAAGCCACAAAATGGTTCTGCTGACCTGTAGTTTTAAAACATCTTGCACAATAAGAAGTGTTTTACTTCACCACTTAGTGTTTGTAGACCTCTATGAAAAATATCGTTTTAAGTTGGGAATGGATCATTGTCCCAACATGTTCCCTCTTTCTCCTTGTGGAATCTCAGATTACTTTTATTTAAAGTTCTGTGAACAGATCCCACTTATCTTACTGCAGATGTATCTGTTGTTAGAAAAAAAGAGGTTATTGACTGTTTTTAAGTGGGTACTGATTTATCTTTTTATTTAAAAGCTATTACTAGCCAGCAGTTTTTACACATGGCACAGATTTATGGTTTTACATAAATCACTCAGTGGGGGAAGAGATCTTGAAGTTACTAGAAAGTCTTCTGTGCTATGTGTAAATCTTCTGTTACTCATTGTTTATGGGCTTTTGAACTGTTTCTTTTCTAATTTTTGCCTTTCTCATTGGACCTACTGCCTGAGACTGTGAAAGTGGTATTTCTAGCAGGTCAAGAGATCATTTTGGGTTGGTTTGGGCGTAAAAGTTTGCAGATTTATATTGATGGAAAGACGCCTACTTCACCTGAAGCCGTACTGTTCCCTGTTGTATGATGACTGAACTTGCATATGCTTCTCTAGATTGTGAGACATGGTGGCAGCCTGGGCTTGGGGCTGGCTGCCATGGGGACAGCACGTCAGGATGTGTACGATCTGCTGAAAACAAATCTATACCAGGATGATGCAGTGACAGGTAAATGTTCTACTCTCAAAGCAAATAACTAGCTGAGGCCTTATCAGGCACCTGGGGGTTTTTGTTGTGTTTTTTTTTTTCCCAGGTTTTCTGTTAGCAGCATAGATTGTTTCTAGCTGTGTTTTATTTACTGAGCTTTTCCTGATCGTTATGGTTCTTTAGCTGTGTCAGTAATGTTCAGAGGTCCTGTCATGACTGGCACTGTACCAAGTTTTGATAAGGCATGCTAGGTCTTTAAACAGCCCCTTATTTCACTCTGTTCTTTTCTTTGTCATGTGCTTTTTATTTAGTGTGGCTGATCTCCATGTGCTTTTTTGAGCTGAGAGATAGGCTTGGAGAAGCTTGTGGGAGACACTGCTTCATTGGTAGGAGCTCATAGGAAAATGATCTCAGCAGCTCTTGGCCCAAGGAAGTGATAATTGAACTTGGTAGAGAAAAGCATTAAATTGTGGTTACAAGCACATTTGGCCATGAATAATGGAGTTGCTGGGCATGGTGATGTCCAGAAGTGATCTATTGGCCTACATCTGGCGTGATTCTCTAAATACAATATTTACTACTTTTGGAACAGAGTTGACTTTTTTGTTTGTCTGTGCTTTTCAGGTGAGGCAGCTGGCCTGGCACTGGGGTTGGTTATGTTGGGATCTAAAAATGCCCAGGCTATTGAGGACATGGTTGGCTACGCACAGGAAACCCAGCATGAAAAGATCCTGCGAGGCCTTGCGGTTGGAATTGCTCTGGTCATGTATGGGAGGATGGAGGAGGCAGATGCTCTCATTGAGAGTCTCTGCAGAGATAAGGTGAGCTATGACTTAATCCCTGACTCCTGTGTTACATGGCTGACCTTCCTGTCTGTGAATCTCCAGCTATTGTGGGTTGGCTGTTTTGAACCAGAGAAGTTCTTACATAGGTCTGAAGTGGGACTGTTTCACAAATACAAATCAAAAATACAAGAACAACAGTGCTTATTTGTTTATTTCTTTAGCCTTATACTTGGTCTTCATAGTCATGTGAGCAGCAACAGGGACTAGACCAGGGTGTAGTGGTTAAAAACAGATGAGGCTTGCTGTAGGTGGGTCATCTCTAGGCTCTAGTAGTGGTCATTGCAGATAGCAGGTAAGAAGCAGAATGACACCTCTGCCCTGTATCTTTGGCAGCCTGCAGCATAGCAACTCTGTGTCCCCCTGAAACTGGTAATGACAACCCTGCTTTGGTGATTGTCCTGTTACTTGTCCCAAATAAACAATTAAGCAATGAGGCTGACCTGTGATCTGTTTGCAGATTCCAGACACAAGAGTGAAACAGATTTAAAGTTAGAATTTCTGAGTCACTGTTTGGATGGATGTTAAATATTGATGCTTTCTCTTCCAGGATCCAATTCTCCGTCGTTCTGGCATGTACACTGTGGCTATGGCATACTGTGGCTCAGGGAACAACAAGGCTATCAGGCGCCTACTGCATGTGGCTGTAAGTACTGTGGCCTTAGGAGCACATGGGAAGAAATTTGTGGTGAGGAAGCGAGCACATCACTTTGTCAGGCTCTGTGTCTGCAGTGTTAATATTCTGGTCCAAATCAGAGATTGTGAAGTGATGAAAGCTTTTCTTAGTATTTTGAATAGAACTAACAGGGCCTTCCGACATTAGGGTAAGTAGACTTTCAGACTTTCAACCTGGTATCACAGAAAAGGAACCTATTAAAAATTAAAACATGAACCTAAACTGCCTGGGTAACAGGTTCACAGTGAATAGTCTGTGTAATGATGGGCTGGAGAAAAAATAAATTAAGCTCTAAAGGATGAGGTCTGTCCTTATATCATCTTGCAGTCAAGTGTGCAAACAGAGGTGAAGCTGTTTGGGCTAAGGCTGATCATGATTTTAACTAACTTTCTCTATAATCCTGTCTTCTTGATTAACTGACACCTAGCCTGAAACGTTGCAGAGTCCTCAGGTGTTTTAACTATATTCTGAATGTCCTGTTTTCCCTTTTGTAGGTCAGTGATGTGAATGATGACGTGAGGCGGGCAGCTGTGGAGTCACTTGGTTTCATTCTGTTCAGGTAGTGTCTTCCTTGGTCAGTCCTGCAGCCTTCAATTTAATGTCTGTTACTTTTCCAGAAAATGAGTATGCTACTGCTTTCACAAAGTGTCTCAACTGCCAATTGAATGGATTTTGAAAAGTTAAAAAATTGAGAGATTGGTTTAGAATTAGAAGCTTTCCTTAATGTTCAGCAGATGTTTAATGGGTCTTTCTGTAAGTTTCCAGACTTGTGGCTTAATTGTCTGAACAGAGCTCGATGAAGTGGACAAATAGAATGAAAAATTAATATTTGCAGGATTGAGAGTTAATTAAAAATTAAATATACTGTGCTTGTGCCAAGCCTCTTAAGGGCAGCAGTACTCCGACATAATATATCTGCCTAATGGCTATCTAAAATGCTGTGGCTTTGATTAAAGAAAAAAAAACTGAAGGAGGATCTTGAAATAGTCTTTGTTTCTTAAGTATCCACTGTTAAACCCTGAAAAGTTACTGGGTTTACATTGTAACATGATCTCATCACAACATCGTCACAATGTTTCCTTTGGTTGTCTAACGTGAAGCCTATTGCTGAAATGGTATTTTCCAGTGCTCTACAGTTCCTTGGCTATGGGATGTTTGAGGTGGGTTTTTTCTTTTTAGTTAGGTTGGGGCATTAGAAGGCTCCCTAAGGACTACACCTGCATCTGTTAATACAATAATCCGTGTAATCTGAGCACTGAGCCAAACTGCAGCCTTGAAGTGTGGCTGAGAGGAGCTCGTGCATACTTGGGTCCATAATTGTAATTTAAAAGTCGTTGTTCACATTGGGTTGATAGCTGTCCTTAAAAGCAGGATAAGAGGTTCATGGGGTTAAAGCTTGGGTTACTGATGTGAGCAGTCAGCTTTTCTGTAACCAAGTTGTTGCCCACATGGAAGTGACTCTGCGCTGTTGTGCTCTATCTGAAGGGTAATTGAATGTGGTTTGCAAAGAGGACAGATTCTCTCGGTGGGCAGCAGGCGTCTCCCAAGTGCTTCTGCTCTGTTACTTCCAAGCAGCACAGCTTATTCCTTGCTGCATGGGGATCTGTGCCTCTCCTGAAGCCAAGGGGTCTGTTTAGCTGACTTCTGTATCTGTGTACAGAACAAAAATTCCATACATGCCTTCCATAGTTTCAGGCATCTTTTTTCAAAGCAGGTTGTGACAAAGCCCTTTTGATCTCAGATTTCAGTGTCATTTTTCTTTTCAACAAATGCAAAACACAATTGGACATGGATAGCTCCTACCAAAATGAGAAACTTTCAAGGCTCTGAGCTAAACCATTTACCATGTGCTGCCATCTTGCTGGAGCAACATAGTTCAGGGCCTGTTCTCTCCATATCCAGCAATGAGGAAATGAGTGACATCATCTTTGACTCTTTCACCTGCTGTGCAGTGGTTCAGATGTTATTCTGCCTCTTCCCTTCCCTTTCTGGAGACTTGAAGTCCAGAACCTTCTTGTGCCATAAGAAGGAGCATTTCTTTGTAAATTCCATGTTACATGGTAGTCAAGGACTAAAACTTTTTAGCTGATTATCACTGGCTTCTGGAGGCAAAAGGTTTGTGTTAGCCTGTGGTAGTTGCCAGCACTTTTCACTTGATAACTAGTTGTGTGCTCTGGCCCAGCTCAACAATGCTGGTGTACAGAGACACAAAGACCAAGTGGGTTGTGAGTTTGTCAGGTTTTGTGATGACATTTCTTTCTTAGGACTGTTGTTTGTTGAAGTTTAACTGGATTTACTTGTAAAGGCCACTAACACAGCATTGAATACTGGCAAGAGTCAGTGATTTGTCAGCTGCTGGGTATACAGAGCTTTTGAATGAAGTGTTTTGTGATAGGAGGTGGGCAGGTCTGGGACACAGTGGGCTAAACCCCAGAAATTAATCTCCTCTAAAGTGAAGGAAACATGACTGAAGGTCCTATGAGAAGAGTTCTCTTTGAATTCTTTGTATGTGGTTCCAGAAAGGGAACTGTGAAGTCAGGATTGAAATAAGAGAACACATTTGTTTAATGCAGTCTACATTTTTCTTGGGGAATTCATGGCATTCATGTAAGGTTGAATATGCTGAAGGTGTGAGTTTGTCTGCTGGATTGTACACTTTAGCAGCAGGAGTATGCTCAGACTTGTGCTTCTGTCTGTTCCTCGTATAGGAATAGTAAAATCCAAATAAGGGTGGAGGTTACACAGTCAGAGGATGGTAATTTCCTTAAAAGCACTATTGTTTGAACATGACAGAACTACAACCCACAAACTCATAAATATCCAGTTTGTTTTCTCCTGTTGTTACAACTATCTGTGAATAAATGTTCTTCCTCTTGGATTTGAACTAAAAGCGTCGTAAACGTCACAAAACTGCTAATTTTAGGTAATGCATCTGCATAGCAGAACATTCTGTAAGGCTTTGCTGTCCTTGTTTTCCTCTGTGAGTCTTCCTTGCTATTACATACATACAACCCTGCATACACTCACTCAAGAGCACATCTTGACTTTTATGGCTGGGTAATGAAAACAGCACAGTATCAAAGTAAAATGTGATAGAACATCATGTAATAAAACGTGACATTTAATTTTTAGACCAACAACATTTTGCTTGAACTTGAAGATTAACTCTTTTATTTTTTTTTTTTTAAGCATGGAAATCCTTTTTTTCCTTAATTGTTCTTTTGAATTACTGGAAATACCTACAAAAGAATGTATGTGGCTTTTTTCATTATTCAGAATTCATGAATCAAGGTTTAGATAGAATGTTCTAGTTTAGGTTCTTAAGTTTTACCTAAGAATTGCAAGATTAAATTTTCCAGTGTGTTATGAAAGATACCAAATTACCCAGTTACAATCCCCCAAGGGATTGGGGGAGCAGGGGTTAGGACTGCTGTAACAGTTTCACTCTGGGATGTTGGATGCACACTTGCCTGGCTGTGGGAATGTCTGCAGGCAAGTCACCCAGGGGAGCAGAGCAGTATCAATCACACTGCTTGAGTGCAAAATACATTGCAAGTCCTATTCATATAGCACAAAGCTTCCTTGCCCTGTTCTTGGGCTCCCCAAAGCTTTCCAGGGGACCCTGTATGTAGGATTGAACCTTGACGAGCAGCGTTGCTGCTGTTAATTCTGGTTTTGCTGACTGTTAAAAGCAGTCCACAGGTTCAGACTGGGGGTGGAAAGCACAGCTTGCTGGCTATAGGGCTTGGTGTGGCTCTTTCCCCCTCTTGGCTTAGTGCCATACAAAAATTAGGCACTAGTTATGTATTTTGGAGCAGATCATTTTCATGCCACTACATTAAATTATCAGAAAATGCTCTGGTGCAAGAAAATTGCTTCAAAACTGCCTCCTCTTTTCTTCCTTTTCTTATCTAAAAAAACAGTCAAAATTGTGTGGTGCAAAAACCTGAGATTCACATCTTCCCTCTTTTAAAAATGGCCACCTCTCACAGGAGGCACTGCTAAGTAAAATGTTATTGTAAAGTGATACAGAGGCATGAGTAAACCTTGGGATGTTTGGAGCTTGCAGTGGGGATGCAGATACAGCACCTGTATTGTGAAATAGGAAGAAGAGAAGTGATGTATTGATTTGGCTACTGTAAGGTGTCTCTCTTTTCCCAGTCCTGATCCTTTTGCCAGTGATCACAGACAGCAAACTTACCTTATTGTTGATGTTTATATACTGGTGGTTCTTTCTGCTGAAGTGGCTTATGAAATATTTATGACTGTTGGAAAACAGCATTTAAGGCGCTTGTGATTTCTGGCCAGCTTTTTTTTAAGACTGCTATGATGAGATGGAAAACATGATAAATTTAAAGTGTTTTGCTTTTTAAAAATGGAAAGACTTATTTTTATCATAATTTTTACCACTTTAGATCATGAATTGATCTTTGTTGATACTGCAGAGTCAAATGTGATTGGATTATGTAGTCAGCCGTATTTTTACATTGTTAGAGCAGTGCTGCAGAGCATCTAAACACTTTAGTTTATATACAAAATGAGGAGGTAGATGTTTTGTGGATAGAACAAATCTGGTTAGGGAGAAAGCTTCAATGTGGGATGCAGCAGTGCTTGCAAGCATGAACAAAAAAGGTTTCATGCTCTCACAGCAGTTGTTACATCCAGGGGAATGAGAGTCATGGGGAAGTGGGACTTGAGTTGTAGGATGCTGCATTTGTCTTCATGCAATACTGTTGGGAAAAGGCTGAGGGCAGGAGAGGGAACAATCCAGCCTCTAGAGAGTCCCAAAAGGAAGATGTAGTCTCAGCTGATAAGTGTAGGCTATCCAAACATGAAGAACTCTGCGTGGCTTCTGTTCAGTTTTTCATTTTAGGATGATGCAAGTGAAATAGTAATGTTTCCTGCTTTTGTATTCTTTGTGTTTACATAGCCTTTGGTATTTTAAGGCTATATATTTGTTTCAAGGCAAACAGATACTTGGATTTTACTCCAGGAAGACTCAGACCGTTTGTTTTCTTTATATCCTGTAACCTACCTTTATCCAGAAGACAGATGGCAGGTGATCTGGGTAATTGAGTATGAGGACAGTCACTCTAATGTGGTCTGCACCAGTGACTTTTTTCAATGTTTTAACTGTGAAGAGGAATTTAGTGAAACATATCTGCTTGCTAATTCTTGCATAGGAAAGATTAAAAGGGTTTTGTTTACAATCCAACACATTTTGTCGTAGTCTTCCTGGGAGAGGAAAATGAAGGTCCCTTTCAAAGAAATAGTAGCAGAAATCTTATTATAATCAGAAGAAGCCTTAGACTTTCACTGAAGTCGTGCAGGGTTTAATGAATTTGAAAATGAGTTGCCATTACCTGTGTAGAGCATTTGTAAAGAGGATCCTTTAGGGAGTAAAAAGCTCTTCGTTTTTAGGAGCATGATGTTGTCTTTCAAAGGTTGGAAAGGACCTGAACACCTGGATGCAAGGAATCATAGCTGTGGCTTGACAAATAGGATTGACATGAGTTATAAAAAACAAGAGTAAAAATGGACACTTTTAGCAAGCCATCTTTCCTATTTTTGTACATAGCTTCCCACTGTAAAATGAAAGGGCTTCCTTTCCTCTGCTGGGCAGAACTCTTCCTTTTCCACTGGAGAAAACATTGTTTCTCATGGGAATGGACACTGATAGTAAACACCATGTTGTTATGCCAAGGCAAAATTATGGAAGTTACTCTCCTGACTGTTGTTTTTGCCATGTTAATGGTTTCCTAGAGAGCCAAAGGGGAAGTGAAACAAAGAAGGGCTTCTGAGCGGTTGTACGCAGGCATCTTTATCAATATGAAGAAAAAAATCTAATGCTTCATGGTAATATTAAGTTCGTGCTGAGAACTGGCCAGAACTCTGGGACTCCTGGCTCCAGCTTGCAAGGCAAAAAGCCAGAAGAGCTCTGGCAAATGTTCTGCCTCGTTGGGCTCCAGTGTCCCAGGTTGTTCAGTGTGCCTTTACCAGGTTTACCGTGTTTACATTGCTTTACTTTTAAAGTCTGATATTGCATACAGGAGCCTAGAAAAAGATTTAGGGGAATAATGTTTTTGTTTTCCTATACCAGCTTGCAGTGATGTGGATTTTTCCACAGTATGAAAATGGTGTAGAAAAGCAGCACTTTCTGTGAAGCACTATAAAAAAATCCTGTGTGCCTCCTGTGTGCAGGTGATAGAGCACCATTTTATGGCATCAGCCTCTCTTCGCAGTGCCTTCTGCTTAACACTTCATTTTAACTGTATTTGCATATGAAAATTGATACTAGTATGGCCTAGTGTGATATAGTCAGAAAGAGTTTTATACTTGTAGGGTACAAGATAACTGAATAATGTATTTTTCTAGCTGTCTGTAAGTTTCTTGATAGCTAAAGGCCTGCAGTTTATAGAAACCCAGATGGTTTAGGACTGGCTTCACAAAAAGCATTCTGTATCACATCACTATAGCTGGGATTAGCTGAATTTCTTCTCAGAGTTTCTCAGAGTGGCTTAAAGATTGGGATTTTGTTTGGTTGATTTTTCTGGTTTTGTCTGTTTTGTGTGGGTTTTGTTGTTGTTTTGTTTAGTTTTTTGTAAGGTAATCCCTTTATTTGCATTTCAAGACTCTCTATTAGGCTTCGAACTCCATTATTTTCCTCTCTGCAAGACTGCTGAGTCCTTATGTCCATGTCTGTGCTGCAATTTTTAATTAGATAGGCAGACAGAACATTGACTAAATATCTCCTAATTTATTTTAAATAATTAAACAACAAAACAACCACCATACTTGTCCTGTGTTCTTCTAAAGTGTTCTTCCCATAGTGCTTGGATGTTGCAGATCAGCTTTGACTTTTATCTTGCTTTTCTGTAGTTTAAAAAGAAATTAAATATGCCAGATAAAGGTCTTTGTGATAATGAGAAAAGTTGAACTAGGTAACTCAAAGTTACTATTTTATGGAGTGTGTAGATACTATAGAGCTGGCCAGGTGGCTGATTCAGTGTGGGTCAGATTCTGAAAGAACTGGGAACATTTTTCCCCAGAGAAAGGAATCCCTCTTTTTGTTTGTGTGTGTCAAATGGGAAGTGCATGACCCCTTCCTTCTGTAAAAATGTCTTGTGTTCTACAACCAAGTGACTGCAAAGCTTTATCAGTTATTATTTAGGCTGCCATCTTTATGAAAAAAGCTGTAAAATACTATAATGCTATGAAAATACTCTCACTTTGCAGATAGCATGTAAAAATATATTTTGTACATTTGTGTTACCTAAAGACAATACTCATGGATGTAGTCCTGAGCCTCCTGTCATGCTTGTTGATACCACACAAGCAGTGTTGTCCTTAGTAACCATACAACAAACTGGTGCTTTCTTACAAGAGCTTGCAGTGACTCTCTCATCATGTCTTGCTAACGAAGGTAATGTCTTTGTTCAGATCTGTTCTTGTAGATACAGTTGCTAAAACAAGATCTCCGCTGTCCATTATGTTTTCTTATTTCATAGTTCTGCATCTTCATCTTTTTTCTTGCTCTGTCCTGCTTTCCAAGGCTGTTGCCTGAATTCTCAGCTTGTTTGCTTTGTGGGTGGACAAGCTCTGAGCAGTGTCTTCTTACACTTAGCATGTTAAGTGGAATGTTTTCCACTTGGAAGGTGGAAGCATGGAATGTGCATGCTTTCTTGCTGGTGTATTTCTGTCTATGGAGAAATTTTCTTTCCCTGTAGGAAGACTGGACTTTTGATTAGTCACTAGTCCTTTAGATTGAGGTTTGTAGTTGCTGACTGAACTCAGTAACTGGAACATGCTGAGCTTCTGTTTAGTTATTAAAATTGAGAAACCTCTATATTGGCTTGAGAAAATACATCTCTGTTGGGTGAGACTTTTTCAAGGACTATTTCCTGTTGGTGGAGGGTCTAAGTACTGATTACAAAGAGGCCTTGGAATCTTTCTCTGTGGGACATTCAGGGCAAATTACTCCTCGTGTAAGACAGATTGCAGACTTGACAGCTATACAAGAACAGGGTCAGAGAGAAAAGAACTAAGTTACCTCTCAGTTTTTCTAGGTGCTCTGAGCCAGCAGTGATGTTTCTGCTGGAAAGGGAAAATTTAAGTTGTGGTTGAAAGCAGATGATTACTGCCTGCTGTATGAACATTTTTTTGTTTAATTAATATTTATTTATTTAAGTATCCAGAGAGTTTCCAAAGATGACTGCTTCCTGCTTTCTGACTGCTAGGCAATAACCCCTCAGGAATGGTGTTTGCCTTTTGTTTGCCTCCTCATGAAGGTTCCTGCATTGCAAAAGATGCTTTTAAGTTTTTTTGCTGTGATCACTCTGTGCATGGGTGTGATTGCACCTTCACCTGGTTCCAGAGCTCTGGGTTAAATAAGGCACTGCTCTGTGTTTTCAGTGACATACCTGGAAGTTTAGGGGGTTGGGTTTTTTTTATTCCTGTTCCCTCCCTGTTTGAGCTTCAAAGTAATCCAGGTCTTATTAAAAGCCTTTGATTCTCAAATATTTTTAAGTGTAGGTCTCTTTCACAGCTATCGCAATCCATCCATTCTGGCTTTTAGCTACAGAATCTTCTTAAACAAGTTTTGATTAAGGGAAGAGGAGGTAGAGCTGTTAGAATTTACTCTGATTTAAGTGGCTAGTGATTATCACCAAAAAGAGGAGGAAGGAGACAACTTACTGCAAATACAGATGTATTTTTAATGCTTTCTCCTGAAACTCTCTGGCAGTTGTTATAGTAGGCTCTGTTTTGAGCTTGCATATGTTTTAAATTAAATATATATAAATAAATCTTGGTAGGACATGTTATCTTTAGTACTTTCTGTTCTGCAGATGAAAAAATCCTAAGCTCTTTGCTGTACATAATTTTAGTGTAACCGAAGAATGCTGAAAATATTAAAAATGAAAACAAAGCGCAAGATGAAATTTTACTGTAAATGGAAACTATGGAAAAAATGGTGAGCTGGCTGCTTGCTGTAAGAACTCCTGTACTTGGGGGAAATCCGATTTCCTTTCCCAAAGAGTCTGGAGCTGTCAGAAGTTTCTGATTTCCCAAATAACAGACTCTGGTAGCTGTTATGGATTATGAGGACCGATTCTTTCTATTAATTTTGTGCTCGTACAGAAGTCTTGAGCATGTTTGAGAGAGTGCACATTGGGACCTGTAATTGGCCATTAGTCCAATTAAATCATTTTGAGCTAAGCTAAACTGTGAATATGTGCAGGTGTAGACAGTACTGATGTCTCTGCTGTCTCTTAAATATTTGCTCTTATTTTCATGTGAAGTAGCTGTTCTATCTGTGATTTCTCTACTTTCTGTGAACTATATTGGGTGAGGGGAGGCTTTCACTGAAGTTCCCATGGTCATTAAAAAGGAAGCTTGTTCATATAAATTATAGGGATGTTCCAGGCATTGTGTATCCTGTTTTACTTATGATCATTGATTGTGTATTGTCATATTTTGATTAAATAATTCATTTTCTTAGTATGAAAAGAAAAAAGGGCAGTTTTCTGTGGATAATGTGGCAATACTGAGCTTATCCATATGTGAATGTCATGGAAATGAAATTCAGGTGGGTGAGATACTCTGCACACCCCTACAGTAAAGACATAATTTCCATACATGGAATTTTTAATCATGCCTTATGGAATGGGCATGTACATTGGTCTCTGGAGCGAGTGATTCTGCTTGTGATTTACATACCCTCAGAGAACAAGTAATGCTCCTATGTGGATACACAGTCTCAGCAGAGGAATGTATCTGTAGGAGGGAAAGCAGTGAGCTTGTGTACTGGTCTGTTTACAGAGATTTAAATTAAAACCAGTGAGCTTGTATCCCTCTGCTACTTCCATTGTTATGCATCAACCTACAAGGTTTTGTCTTCTTGCCAGAGTAATGTTACAGTAGTGTTTGTACAGAAATGCTTTTCTTATAAAGATGTGCTTTGAAGAGACTGAAGGTGATGAGAACTGAAGTCAGATACTTAAACTGATTTAGCTTTTATTTATTTCCCTCTTCCTTAGGCTACAGTTCTGTATGAGTCATTTGTCATGGAATGAAGTTGCGTGCCACCATGGGGTTGGGGTTAAAGTAGAGGAGACTTTGGAGGAGAGGAATTAATATAAATTTATAAGATATTGCTTGCATAAATAACAGAAAACAATAGTATTTATACCCTCTTACAGCACAGTTATCTAGAATAATACATACAGTAATGCTGTATGGACATGGCTGCCATTCCACTATACATAGCTGACTTGTTCTTCTGTTTTATCAACCTCGTTCTCGGTGAGCAGCAACGTATCCAGCAGAACGGCCGATGATGCTTGGATGGGTGAGCTCCTCAGCCTCATTGGGCTCTGGTACATAATGGGGTTAATCCCATTTCTCATCCCATTCATGACGAAGAGCTTGGAATTTTCTGCCACAGAGCTTCTGAAAGAGATCCTGCTGGAGTGCTGCCGAAGGGCCTTGATAGGCTTTGTGGTCTGATAGTTGCAAGTGATGTACCTGCTGAAAGCCTCCCTAAATGTTTTGTTGAAGAGTGTATATACAAGAGGGTTCACTCCTGAGGATACATACCCTATCCAAACAAATATCTCCAAAAGCTTTTGAAAAACCTCCTGGTTGCAGGAGTTGCACAGAACTGAGCTGATGTTTGTTATGAAGAATGGGCACCACATCAACAAGAAAAGAAAAAATACAATCCCCAGAACTTTTGACGCCCTTTGTTCATTGGTTATTGTTTGCATGGACTTCCTCCCAATTGTGGATGTCCTGCAGAGAGGCATGTCACTGGACAAAGTCTGGTCCTTTCTGGAGCCATTTAGCATGGCCACCTTTTCTGGTGAGGAGGCAGGTGTTGTGTCACGCTGAAAGACTGTGGACACTGTTGACCAGGTGAAGCGCTGGGGCGGCTTGTTGATCAAATAGGCCTTTTTGCGCAGCACTTGGATTGTCAGGAAATAAGTGACGATCATGATAGCGAGGGGAATGAAGAAGGCAGCCACTGATCCATACAGAATGAAGTCATGAAAACGATCAGGCGTCAGGAGACACGTGATGTTTTTAGAGTTGCCGTTTCCATCCTCAATGCCTCTGATAGGGACCGGAATTGCAATGCCTGTAGGAGGAAAAGCAAGTGCTTCAGCAAAGGGTAATCGCTTGCAATCGCTTCGCTGGGCCTGAAGCCTCAGGGTTTCTAAAGGAAGGTAATTCCTGAGCTCTGGAGCAGGCATGGCGTGATGGACACAAGTGAGTTGTTGAGAGCATCACGTGGGTAATTGGGCAAACAGTACTTTGTAAGACTTGGCAAGCTGAGCTTTAACAGAGTGCCCTTTCTAAGGAGACTGGGTCTAACCCGTAGTGATTGAGGAAGCAGTATAAAGTTGCCAACTTTTCAAGTGTAAAACACGTGAATTGCTTTGACTCTGGTTGTTAGAATTAGTATGGCTTTTCCTCCAGTGAAGTGTGTTTCCCTAATGCCATCTGCCCTTTTTTTTCTCTTCCCCAGGGTAACCTTTGCACTTTTTGAGGGGCAGTTTTGTAAATACATAAATCTTGTCTTTCCCTCTTCCATTAACCATATCAAGTGACTGGACACAGACAGCTGATTCTTTTCACCCTGCTTGACTCTTTCATATATACAAGTAGCTAAATAGTTGCCCGAATTATGCAGTGTGTGTTTGAGATGGATTTGTTGTTTAAAGTCTCCTGCATATTTAGGAGTGTTTAAATGAGCCTGGCTAGCTCTGTAATTCACCACTCGTTTAAAAAAAATGTTAGCAGTCTTGTCTTTTAAATGAATTTTTTATAACCACTAAATTACAGTCAGCACTTCATTTGCCAGCAGTCTGACATTACAACAAAAACAACAGGTTCCTTGCTGTCTGGTGAAGGTGATTTGTGCTGTTTTCTGATACCACTTAATGAGATATAGGGATTGACTGTATTCCTCTGCTACTCTGCTTACTGAAGTTGGTTGAAAGCAGCAAGAGCAAAA
Organism: Pachycephala philippinensis; assembly: GCA_013397055.1. NCBI lineage: Eukaryota > Metazoa > Chordata > Aves > Passeriformes > Pachycephala > Pachycephala philippinensis. The sequence continues at coordinate 460,934 of VWZT01000177.1, forward strand.
TGGATTACCCTTCAGCAGCTTGATCCCTTTCTTAATTAGAAGCACACCTTCAGATATAACAAGCATTTAAAATGAGGATTGAACTGAATTAACCTTTGATTTGGAGAACCTAGCTCAGCTGCAGAGTAGTTTTATGTTAGATAAAAAGAAATTGAAAAGTACAGCACTGGTTAATGGCAGTAAATCACACATTAAAAGGTCAACTTTTAAGTGTCTTGTCATGCTAAGTTTTTTTTTGGCAGGGGGGATGGTGATAGAATAGAGATAATATCTTTTCTCCTATTATCACAGCTCTTCCAGAATTTTTTTCAAGTTGGAAATTCAGGGTTTAGGCACAGTTGCTTCAGGCAAGAAGGTGGATGTACCCATTCTCCTATGCATCATTGGTCTTAATAATGCAGAATAATTTTGTTTGGTCTTCCACATAGAGCATACAGCACTATGGCTGTCTGCAGCGTGCATTAAGTTATTTGAATTAAATGTTTTCACTTCCTTAGCTCATTTAACAGATTTATTTTTTTAAGCATTAAAGAGAGGTGAGGTGCCACATGCACATCACAGAGATACTGATACCATAGAAGTTTGTACATTGGTATCCTTTATATAAACTGTTCAGTGTTTGTTGTTTTGGTTGGGGGTTTTTTTGTTAGAAGTTAGCCTTTCTATATGCTGTCTTAGCCTTCAGTGTTAGCCTGGATGTTACCATCCACTCATTTATATCTTTGCTATAAGTAATTAACTTTTTTATACTTCTTTCATGCAGCACAGAATTTACCGACATCTACTGAAGGCTTAAAATTGTGTTTGGGACAAAATATAGCACCACAGGAACATGAAATCTTGCTTTCCCAGGAGACATACTATGCATGCAGATACTGTCTTCTGATTTTTGAACTTTTAGGACCATGAAGAAGAGTGATGATTATTACTCTGACTCAATCCTTGGCCTTTCTGGTGAGCCTAATAAGGAGCAGTGGTTCAGGCAGATTTTTATGATGTAGCTATGTATGATCCAAGAGATGGACTTCAGCCAGCCTGAGTGTTATGGTCCTCCAATCAATAGTACTTGGCCAAATTTTCCATTTTCCCCACCTTTCACCTATTGTTTTGGACATAAAAAGCTTTTTTTTCTGTGTTCCTTTTCCAGTCTCCAGGTCTCACATACCTATTGAAATGAGCCAAACCACGGTGATTTTGATGATTGTTGTAGCCCATGAATTGTACTGACTGGCCTGGATTGGCTTTTTTATCGCAATGTAGCGGTCTAGTGAGATGGCACAGAGGTGCATGATGGAAGCTGTGGAAAAGAGGACATCAAGGAACAGCCAGATAGGACACAAGGCAGTTGGTAAAGGCCAGGTATTGTCTGAAAGAGAACAAAAAACTCATTAGAATTTAAGCTTTTTGAGAACTTTCAGTGTGTGATTTTACTGTGGCATCAGTATCTTCGAGAAATTCATAGTACTACAGGAGCTGAGCAAGCAGTGTTCAGTTTGAGGTGCACTTAAGTGTTGTGTGTCTATAAGGATGTTCTGTAGTCCCAGGGAAGAATGTGTGAAAGAGGAAGATTCTTCTGTTTCTAATGGTAGAAGTTGATCTACTAAATGTATTTTCCTCTGTTATAAAATTCAGCTGTGCTCAATCAGTAGGTACATTAATAGTATTGCCAGGAAAATCAGTTCTTTGTTGAATGACTATTAGGGGGGAAAAAAAGACATTTCTAATAAATCAGATTGGTTTTAATTTCCTTGGTCAGCATAAATAGACCTGCGTGCTGAGAATGCCAAGTGAGCTGGACTTTTGTAATGTCCAGTCTTATCAATGTGGTAACATTGCAGTCATTTGAGATGAAAACATTTTTCGTAACATGACTGAGAGATGGAAGTGATAACGGTGCTGCTTTGAGTTGAATTATAAACTCCAGAGGATGGAAAATTTTATGAAGACAAACATAGCAAGTACTTGTCTGCACTCTTACCTACGCTGGGAAACCTTCTGTGTTAAACAAAGAGAACGGATGGATGGAGCCCTGAACTGAACCTCAGCCATCCCCAAAGCAGAGGACTCCGGGTGAGGATGACGTAGGCAGTGAGGCAGAAGGGAAAGAGGCAGTTTGTTTTCAGTTTATTAACCAGTAAATTTTAGTATCTGCCATAATTATTTCCTAAAATAGATTCTATGGTTGAAATTATGCTTCAAAAAAATTAGTCTGTCAGGCAGGTATGAGAAAGTTGTAATTAGTAGATAATGAAACATTTACTCATCTTTAATTTTCATGCCTAAACTTTTAGCTGGCAGTAAGGTATGGTGCATTTCTGAAACGGATTTCCTTTAAAAAGAAAAACGAAAATGTATTGTGGCTCGTGTAACCTGCTGAAATTTAAAAAAAACACAGTTAAAAGAAGTAACTGATTCAATGGGCTTGAAATGTTTTTGCTCACTCCAGAAAATTGACAGCTTCTTTTGACTTTATGATGAAGGATTAGTTCAGATAAAACATGAACAATAGAAAGTGTGTTCTACAACTTGAAGGATGGCAGATAACACAGCTGGATTTCAAGTGAGCAGCTAATACTTCTTTTGGATAGTAGTCACATGCCATTCCCTGGATTATAACTGCTTTGCGTCCTGGAGAATCCCAGTGTAAAAAGTCTTTCCTTTTTCAGTTAATTTATTGTTGGCAGAAGAAAATACTTTGCAACAAAAGGCCCTTTTGCTTCTTTGAAATAAAGATACATTTAAACAGCAGTCTGATACAAAGCAATCTTGTGTGTTTTTTGAGTTGTAAGAGCTTTTGTGAGTTGACAAATGCAACTGAACAGGGAAAGCTTTACATTTTCTTTATTTTTGTCTAGTTTTGAACTGGGTGCAGAAGGCAGTAGGTTATCACATTCCTGATTATAGCATTATGTCCTGCTGTATTTGTGTGGAAGAGATGCTGGTTTTTGTCCAAACAAAATCAAAGTAAACTTTAAATGCAGTAACTGATAAGAACTGAAGATGATGGTTATTATTTAAACTAAACAAATATCATGAAAGTGATTCTTTGAGTCCAGAAGAGGCACACAGTTGTCTAGGATTCATTCTGTGGTGTATTTTGCTATAACTTACTTTGATTTGTACACTTGCGCAAGAAGTTTTGTGCCCAGTGTTTGAGGCAATGCTCTGGGCTGAGTTCTTGTGCTTTTCTGGTGATGGTGGTGCTGTCTATCACTGTTGGCCTATTCTGTTAGTTTAGGAGTAGGGAAATAATGGAATATTAATTTCCTTTCATGACTCAGAAAGCATCTCTGACCCTTGAACATGATGGTGATCTGCCTGGTTGTTGTCCTGCTTTATAATTCAGAACGTAAAATGAATATGTCCTGCCTGGTGGTGATACAAAGCTGTAAGCAGGTCATGCTTAGTTTGGACTGTTCTGATTCTCCTACTACAGATTTACATTGTGGAGGCAGACCAGAGCATTTACAGGGCATAGATTCTCCACTCCCGTTTTTCTTGGGAGCTAATAGGGGATTCAATTTTTAATTTTTTATTAAAATGCCTTGGTAACCTGACAAAGGTGCCTGCCTGAAAATTTGCCTGGTTTCTCCAACTGTCAGGTGGTATAAGTTAAAAACAAATTCCTTCTTCCTACAAACCTTGCTTCAGATCCTCCCAGCACTGCAGCAGTGCTGCTGTTGCAGAGTTTGCTTATTTTGAGTCAAAACAAGACAGAATACATGCTTTAAGATTTGTGTTCAACTTTAAGAGAAGTAAAAGGAGCTTTTACTGCAACTGTCTACCCTTGATTAATCTTTATTTAAGAAAAACTTTATTTATAGAAAATACCTTGGAAATGTGTAATCCTTAAAAGAAAGTACAGTATAGAAGAGCTGCTCTTGCTGTAGGCCAAAATGTTTTTGGAAAGTTTAAGAGAAAGCAGTGCTTGGGTACATGTATAAGTATGATTGAGAGAACTCTTTAAATAGGCTTGGAAACCATTTGTTCTTCTGCTGTAAGGGTTGCAGAATGTGTTACTTGTAGAGGACTTTGTTGTTGTTATATAATGATGCTTTTGCTGAGAGGGAAATGGATATTTTCAGTCACCAGCTCAGTTAAGCCTAAGCTTCAGTCTTCACACTGATGTGTGTGTCTGTAGCTGTGTGTGGGGTGTTCACTTTCATGGCAGTACTTGGCTCCATGGGCTGCCAAGGCATGGTGTCTCCAGGCTGTTCTCTAGTTTTTTTATTTTAATCAAAGTATTTTTTTAAATTAGGCTTCCTTTCTGATAAATAAACCCTTGTTTTCTTACTTAGCTTTAGATTTGAGATTTTGGAAATAGTCCTCGATTAAAGTTTTCTCTGGCAGTTTGCACAAGCAAGAAGGGAAAATTTGTTGTGGTTCATCATCACTAATGGGGGAAGATTAAGTCTGGTTGCTTGTGATAGATTAAAATAATGGTTTGCAGCCTAGGATAATCAGCATTACTTTCTGATTTTAAGTGGATGATTATCAGGAGTAGAGAATATATTTTAAGAGATGGCACATGTGTTGTCTTCAAGTAGCCCATTGCCCACCAAGCTATGGACATCAGACTTCTTCCTGCTGCAGGCTTTGCAGATGAGAGGATCTCTCAAGTTTGTTTGCTAATTTCACTATCCAGTGAATTTCAATAGTTCTGGGTGTTAGAAATTTGGGTAACTGTTTTGAAAGCTAGATTTCAGAGAATGCAGTTGTCTCCTAGTGGGCCCTCCTTGTTTTTTTTTAAGAAATGAGAAGAATTTAGCAAGCTATAAAAGCTATGAAATGTTTATGTATTCTGACACTCAAACTCCTAAATTATAATTGCTGTGTATGCTTGTACCAGAGTACATTTTGGTTGCTCTGCTGAGAAAAAAATCATGTGCTGCTCATGGCATTACACCTGCAAATGAGTTTACAGATTCATTTATTTACTTACTTTTAAAAGGGGTAGCTCTTATTTACAGGAGCAGTCCATTTCTGAAGATATTTTGGTGAGTGTTCTGTCAGGGTGTGCAGCCAATGTCTGTAGCAGGTTTTGATTTTGAACACCCTGTGACACATTAGTTTGTATAGTCAGGATCTTAATGGGACTGCACTTTATTTCACACCTTTTCCTTCAAATCTTCTCCACATAATTAGATATCAATCCCAAATCGGAAGCATAATATTTGTACTCTGTATCTAGAAGCTGCACCCAGCTCTTTCATTATTATGGAAACATTCCTGTGTGGAAGTGCCAGGAGGCTGGATTTAGTTTGCTGTCTGGCTGTCAATGACTATTCTTTGTTCAAGTAGTTATCTGGCTAATGTAGCTTCAAGATTTAGACTTGTTATGTATTTAAATGTCTGTTCTATCTTCATTCCAGTAACTCCTCATGTTTTGCTCATGCTTTGAACTTCCATAAACACCTCAGCATCTTCTCCCAGTCAGTGAAGAGGCAAAGCAGTTTTTCTGGTTGGCTGCCAAAGAGAGAGTTGTATGCAGGAAATTTCAGTTTTAACCACTGTTGTGTGGAAAGCGGGTTGTGGTCTTACTTAATTAATTATAACTGAATTTACTACTTTCTGGTAGATTTCCTGCACCATGAAAGATGTTTTTGTTTGACTTTTGAATTAAGATTCCTAGCATGCTTTAAACTGTTGTAACCAGGGTTTAGCTGTGGATTAATTGAGAGATTAAGGAGCAATAGACTCTTTATGAAGTTATAAAGAAAAGATTTGTTAGTCTAATAGAATGAAAATAATAAAAAAATAAATTCAAAACAAGAAAACTCCATCACTGCCCAAAACCTACTCCACAAAATCCAGATTTTGCCTTCCCTTTATACTGATTGCTAGTCAATACTAGTACTTCTTATGGTTAGTAGTTTTTATCGTTGTTATTAATGAGACCTTTGGTAGCAACTGAGCAGTTACAGTGTCTGTGTGTAAGTATGGAGATGCATATCTGCTTCCAGCCTCTGCACACACATGTGCACATACATGACATACCAATGTTTTCTATAAGTGACTGGTTTTTTGAGTTAGAAATCACCGTCTCAGTTATGTACATTCAGTTTTCCTTTTAAAAACTGTTGCTTGAAAAAAACCCCATATTCTATGATCTCAGTGCTGAATTCTGACCTCCAGTTCACACTTCTGTATAGAGAAGTCTGTAACACACAGAAATTCCCAAGGCATTTAATGAATAAACACATTTGTTAATAAAGTGATACCAGTTTTCTGCAGCAAACAGAAACTACTGATGGCCTTTCTGAAATAAAGTTTATGATTGTGTTTGCTTGTTGCTCAGGCAACTTTTAGAGTCTAGCATAGGAAAAATGAACTCCTTCAGCCCTTCACAGGACCCAGTGGTATCTATAGCTTAAAAATAATGATATTAATCTTTAAATTTATTGAAAAATCTGTCTCATTGATTTTTTCCATTTACGATAGGAAAATAAACAATTTAAAATGTATTCTTAGGAGTAAAAGAGAGAGACTTTCCGATGGAGCTGCCTCTAATTAGTTGTCAGAAGCAGTATCTGAAATAAAGCTGGGTGTGAGAGACTGTGGAAGAATCCTGCTTGTTCTGTAAGGACTAACGGGAAAGAAAATGTCACATCCAATGTTTGTTCATGTGAAAAAGACCTATTTTATTTCATATGAAGCAGACTACATGACGTATTTGTGTCTCAAACATAAGGCACATGGATTGAGGCTTCCTTGGCTTACGGATGATTTAATTCTTTGTGATGCGTTATGAACCTGCGGCTTTCCCCAGCGTGGGAGAAAATCAGTTTCTCTGAAACCAGTACTGGTAAAGTTTGTTGTCACTGATGGTGCCAGGGACCAGTTCTGACTGACCATGTAAATACATGGCTGCTCGTGGAGTCAATACTCAGGTAAAATCAGGTGCATTATTCATAGAAAGTTCAAAAGCTGTTCAGTGTACTGAACAGATACCTAGCCTTGATTTCAAGTTTTTTAAGAGAACACTGCTTGCAATTAGTGTAATGTAATACAACAAATACCAGCATTGTGCTAATGTTGTTAAAAATTGTATTACACTGTACAAAATGTAATTCCCTGTGCTTCAGCTCCTGTTGGAATATTTTTAAGTTGGATGGGTTTTGAATAGTTTGTCTCAAAGGAAAGAATATCCACATGGTTGTACTTCCCATAAAGACATTAAGGTGAGAGGGAGAAAAGATTTAGCAGCCCTCATCCAAGTGATTTTTAGAATTGTAATGGTGGAAAGCAAACAACTTTTCTGTTTAAATTAGACCTCCCCAAATTGTACCCATATGCAAACCTGATGAAACAAACATGCTGCACTTACCAAATAATATTATGAGAAGGGCAATAGGCATCACAAACAGACCCACGAGCAAATCTGCCACCGCCAAGGACGTCAGAAAGTAGTTGGTAGCATATTGCAACTTTTTCTCCAGGGACACCGCCAGAATGACAAGTATGTTCCCCCCGATGGTGGGGATTATCACCAGGAGGATAAGCAATGCTGCCCAGTGCACTTTGCTTCCTTGTTCCTCACTTGGGTAGTCCTGCTTGGGTGCTCCTGTTACTGAGAGAGGCGACAAAGATCCATTGCCAGCTCCAGACCCGTTCAAGGACTGTAAAGGATGGGACATTTTCGTGTGCAGCGGAATGTATTCAGGAGCTGTATTTTGCGAAGGAGTTGTGTACGGTGTAAGAGTTCTCTGTTCCTCTCTGGTCCAGGATGGTCCTGAAGAAAGGCCAGCATGGTCAGTATAGTGAACTGGTCATCTGCTATTTTGAGATACTGTAACCATGTCCGAGCTGGTATCCAATTTTTTTATCCTGTGCCTTGCTGGGTGCAAAATAGTTTTAAAAATGAAAATCCTGTCTTGTGTCCATCTCTGGTTGGTAGGGTTCAGTGGTCTGGGCTCCCCTTTATAGCGACACTCAGATTTCAGAAGATTATAAGAAAAAAATCAGTAGCTGTCAAAAATAAGCAGTTCATTAGCTTCCTTTTATTTTTTTTTCTACAGCAGTTAAGAGTGATAGATGAATCTGAATGCCAAACAATTCCCTTTAGGTGCAGTCTATGTAGATTTGCTCCTTCTGAGTACAAACTGATGCAGAGGCAGATGCTCGAGTTGTGTATGTGCAACTCCTCCTCTCCCAAGTGTCTAGTCTCCGGCAGTATGTGCGTAGGCAGACAGCAGTTCCCATATTTCCCCTTATTAAGAATCCTATTTCTCCACAGAGGGTAACCCCAAAAATATCTTCAGAAATTATGTATGAGGTTTCCGTTTTAATCTCAGCACTTCCTAATTTATCAGGTGAGGGTCAGGAAGCTGCAGACAATAAAACACTGGTGACAGTCTCAAGGGGACCATAGAGATTTATCGAACTGAGACATCTAAATTTACCCATTACTGGAAGGGGTAGGAGTGAGTAAAAGGCTTGTTTTTGTAATCTGAGCAAGGCTTTTATTAAGCACAGCCTGTTCTCTCTCTCTGTCTTTCTTTCTCTGTCAACTCTGCTAAAGACTTAAGGCTTGCATTTCCCCCTTCAAGCAGAGACTCAAACAGCTGTCCCGGCATTAAGCTGAACAAATGCTCAGTTACTGAGAAGATTCGATGTGTTGCAGTTTTCAGGTGAAGAAAGCCTTACCTCTTTCTCTTGCATTTTAGTAGAGTTCACTTTGCATCCAGGAAGATCCTTTGTAATTTTCTTTTTCATCACTTGGTGAATGTTGAGATTTTCCACTACTTTCTGGATAACAAGTTGTTCATTTGCTTTTGGCTTTATAATATTTCTGAAGCTTGTCTCTTTGCTTGCTTTTGTTTAGCACATTTCTTCTATCAACAAGATTAAGAATTTTTGTTTTGGGAAAACTATATTTCTTCTCCCCCAGGTATTTTCTCGAAGTCTGAAATGAAGAAGAATAATTCTTACCACATGTAAAAAAGGATAGCAATAAGGTTGTATTCTCTTTTGCTGTCCTTTCTCTTCCATTCTTTGTTGATTCTACTTAGGTGATCAGAGTCTGTGTGCAGTTCTGTCTTTGTCCAAAGCTCGCAGTTTGCTGCTACTCTTGTTCGTTGATCGACTCATTCCAGCATATCCAGCTCCAGTGTTTGAAAAGCAGGGAAGTGAGTGGGTGGGGGGTTTGGCTGGAAAAGAGACCGAGAGAGTTAATTGATTCACTGCTCCAGCACTATGTGTGCTCTCTGTAGCTTTATCAGGATGTGCAGGTCCTGGAAATGACCCTTCACGCTACAACATTGTGTCTGTGTGCACCATAGCGTGTCTGTCTGTCTGCTGCTCACTCTCTGGGCTCTCTTGCTCACTTGCTTTCTGGACGGAAGCACAGTTAACCCTAAAATGTTCTGCAGCCCTGTAAACACTCCAGGTTTTTTCTTTCTCAACTTTATAAAAGTATTGTCTAGCACGCTTATTTTAAGTGTGCGCACTGTTTCTTTAAAACTTTCCTTCTGCAGCTGCTTTTTATTATCCTGAGTGTTCTCTTTTGTTACCTTCCAACTTTCAGTCAGATGTGTGTATAGCCTCAGTGTCATCTTATAGTTCTGCATTAAAATGGAAATAGAGTTCACTTCCAAGGACATTAGCTGCAAAATTGTGTAATAAGTCCTTGAGTAAAAGCCAGAAGAAACCATGAGATCATGGTCTGACCCTCTGTATGACACCAGCCATTACATTCCATGAATTGCTACTGCTCACCAGCCTTGAGCTGGAAATCAGGTCCTCACTGAACTGTGCATCAATTTATTTTTCTTTAAAAAAGAAAAAAATCATATCTCTAGAATGCAGGTAATGTGGGGCCAAAGAGAGAAGGCTGCTGTCAGAAATTAACAGAAATACTCGAAGTGGATTCAGATCATACAATAGAATTTTCAGTAGTTTTCACTTGTTTCTTATTTTTCCTGTTTAAAGGAAAACTTCAATAAGATTCCATGCTGTATTCATTTACAATCAAGTGTTGATGTCTTTCAACAGATAGAAAAGTTTCATCAGAAAAGTATATAATACAAAAAAAAAGATTAATCCAGCTATGGTAATACTGTTTCTTTATCTGGCCACCTCCCTATTGTCACCCCTGATAGTACTGAGAGAACAGAGCACATGAAAACATATAAAAAGTGGAAATTGAGACAGGACAATACCTTATTTGGCTAATGAGCATTTGGATTCAGTTTTTCTTAAGCTCCACTATGTCTAATCAACTTCTGGTTTATATTTTATAAACCTTGAAGGATGTCCTGGCATTAATCTAGCTGTACTTGAAGTTTTTTCTGCAGATTGTTCTGATGAAAGTTAATGAATACATTTATATCTAATTGAAAAGGAAATCATGTTTAAAATACAGATAAAACCAGTTATCTTAGGAACTTGCAGATGATACAAGTTTAATGGTACATTGACTTGCAAGTATTTTTACCTCTTTGGTGCATTGTTTAATTTCTCTCTTCAGAGATATGAAAAACATATCTGCCCTTTGTGTTGTTTTCTGAACTTTACCAGGTTTGAATCATTTGAGAAACACATCCTCCTCTGTATCTCTTACACATCTGCAGCAGGTTCTTCACTGTATCTTGTGGCCAGGCTTTTTGTGCAGGCCACTCTTCTGCTCTTCTTCTGTGTTAATGATGGTAAACCTTAAACCTTGCTAGACCCCACTCCTGGTCCACTGTAAACAGAATATTTCAACCATACACAGATATTATTTTTATTTCCCATCCCCTGCTGTTACTTCTGTTTTCAAATTGCCAGTGCTATTTTATAGAGCCATGTCTCCACCAGATCTGAGCTGTCTCTGGTGAGCGCTACTCAGTCAGTACATATCCCTCAAGTTCACTTGCTGTGCTGTACATGAGATAGTTGCAGGAAATTCCTGGTTTGGGAATAGCTGGGATCATTTTTGTCCAGAGAGAGAGACGGAATGTTTAGTCTACACTGAATATATCGGTTTGTTGCATTTTTCTCTGCAGCTTTTCTGTTTCCTATATATTCCCCTGTCTGCTACACACCCCCTCCTCCAGAAATGACTGCAAATTGTGCAGTAAATATTTGCCTTTGTCCTTTGTTAACTCATTCATGGATGAAATGAAACTTCTGTTAAGCTTTGTTTTTTTTTTAACTGCCACTACACTACTAAAACAACTTGTGGAAGTAGTTCTGTATAAAATGATTAATTCATGACCAATGGTTTTAAAAAGTTGTAAATATTTAGAATATCTTGAAATATGACTGGGGACACTTAATGAGGAATTTAGAAGATGTATTTGACATTGTTCTTCAATTCTCTGATGTTTCATTTTTCAATGAGTTGTAAAGTCCTTAAATATTTAGACTAAAAAATAAGTGCAAGTTAGCGATGCTTCAAATGCTTCCATTTTTAGTCTCAATCATGAGACCAGTATGATGGGTTTTTTCCAGTATTCTGCATATTTACTCACTGATGCTACCATGTATTTTTATATATATGTATATATATATATATTTATGTGGGGTTTCTTGTTTCAAAATTGCTGAAATATACAGAAAGATGTCAGTAATGCATTAACCTTGAAGATGTGCAACTTACAGGATTGGAGATAAACTGCTCAAAGGATGTGGTTTAGCTGGTCTGTGATCTAAGACACTTGAAGTGGAATGTGCTCCAAAATATGACAGTCTGAATTTTTAGTTTATCTTGTTGCCTGCCTCTTGGGAAAAAAAGATTACAGTGGATTGTTAAGAGCCAATGTACCTAACTGTGATCCTCAACTTTCAGTAGCCCAATAAGGCTCTTGCAGGCAAAGCCTGCTGAGAACTACAGTATCTGCAGATGTTGCAATTGTAATGGCTTTCAGAAAAAAAAAACAATTTAGGTCAACACCATGGATAGAAAGGAAATCTGACCACCTTCTGTGTCCAGCTGACCCGGTTTTTTTCATTTTAGTCTGTGTTAACAATCAACATCCTTGTTTTCATTCTGGTAATTTTTGTACTGGAGACATAAGAAAAATTTTCTTTCATCTCTCTTTGGAAGTAATGAAGAAATCAAAATTATCTTTGGTTTCTCAGAAATTCTAGGCTACTTACAAGCTAAGTATCAGCTTTTTATGGAGAGAATATGACATTTATATATATATAAATGTCACGTATATTTAATTATATCCAAGAAATGAACAGCCTCAGGAAGGAGTTCAGAGTTGAGGCTAAGGCAATTGGGCAGGAGTCAGGCAGGTCCTCTGTGTTTTCCCTAGTTCTAGTTTCTGGGAAGATTTGAAATCCATAGCACTGGGTGTTTGTTTCTTTTGGAGGTTTCAAGAGCAACGAGTTGGTGAGTAAAACTAATAAAATGCCAACTATTATGTTTTCCTGAGAATCTCTTATTGCTGTCTTGGTGCATCTTTATTTTTCTTTATGATTTGGTTTGACTTCTGAAACAAACCAGACTGGATCTTGGAGGAAGTCCTTCATCTGCAGCCCATTTATCACAACAGCAGAACTTATCCTGGTGTAGGGTGGAAACAAAGCTGTAGCTGACTACACTGTTGAACTTCCATGGAAGAAACTTTTAGAGGTTTTTGGCTTCTTTATTCATTCAGTTTCCTGGTAACAGAATAAAGTTGAAGCTCGTTGGGATTTTGGGTTTTTTTGTGTACAGGTCTGGATTCACTGACGTCTGTGGTTTCATGGCTTATGTAGGAGCAGCTGAGCAATTTTCAGATGAAAATGAAGGAAATAATTGGGCCATTTTTTTGTCATCATTTTGCTGTTGTAGTAAAGTGTAATTGCAAAAGCAAACTGCTTGAGTAAAACCAGTGTTAGGAAAAAAGGAAGGAACCAGTGCATTAAAGATAATTTGATTTTCAAAAATAGACATTGCCTATCTTTCTAAGATACACAGCCCTGTTTGGAGATATGCCTTAGGCTTTAATGTAGGAATTTTAAGATGAAATTACTGGACTGTGTTATGGGAAGGTCGTGCTAGAGGACTGTGGTACATTGCTTCTGTCCTCAAAATATATTAAATCTATTCCAGGCTTAGATTTTTTACTGTGACTTTAAAGAGGGGAGGAAAAATTTGTGTCTAGAGATAAAACTTCTGCCCACTGAATCTCCAAATGTTATTCTGGTATTTCATGTGATGTTATTTTCTGTGTTTAACTTGCAGTAATGACAGATGTCTGTATTAGGACTGCGTAGGAGTAGCTGGTTGCTGAGTGTGAGTTGTGACAAACCATTTCTCTTTTTTAGTACTGTTTTTAATCACTCAAGAGTGATTTCTCACACTCTTCATTATTTCTCTCCATCTCCCACCAGAGGTTTCTACTCTGTAACCACATTGATTCAGCCATCAGCAGTCAACAGAGTGGTGGAGGTCTCCAGGAGGGAGCCGGACTTGGTTTGGGAACCTGTGTGGGGCTTAGTACCAGTGAAGTGGAAACTTCCTCCATCAGCAGGAGGACTGTCCCTCTGGGTTGTGCTGAATGTCAAGTCAGCAGCTCGAGGGGCTGTGCTCGCAGTGAAGGGCCAGGGGAAGGAGAACATGGTCATGTTTTAAACATATTCCCCACCTGGATTACCAGATGGAAGTAATGCCATGGGAGCACAATTGCAGCCTGTGACTGCTTATGAGGGCTGATCAGCTGTTCTTTTGATCACTTGTCAGAATTGGTTTGGGTTTTATAAATTTTATGGAGTGTGGGTTTGGGTTTATACAGGCTGACCTTTGGCAACACTGTGTAGGACTTTGTAAAATGTCTCAGCAATAAAGAAGTAAGGAAATATTACTGCTTCAGCATTGATGCCAACAGTGCTCTTGTGTACTGAGGTCCTGTTCCTCTGATACACACTTTAGCACGACTCTTTCCCACTTGTTGACCTGCCTTCTCGGTCTCTGTCATGTGAGAAGACACTTTCTGAAGATAAAGGGTTTGAGAAAACTGCGTTACTGAGGAAAGTAGTGGGACCCGTTAAGTTGCTTCAACTCTGAAAGTGCATTTACGTAAGGCCTCCTGTCAAAAATTTGACTGTTTTATGGATAGATTTGAGATAAAAGTATTTCAAATAATGGCCACAAATAATTTAAACCTGCCCAAGAATTCAAAAATCTATTAGTGTGCATTAATCCTGATTTTATAATAAAAACCGTAGTAGAACTTCTGAACCTGCAGACACAAATATGTGTCCAAGTTAATGATTCCATAAAATCCAGCTTTCAGAACAGGAATTTAATGATTAATGCTTTGGAGTGCATAATCACATCTTTGCCAGAAAGTGTTTTTCTCTTCTTTGGCTCACAATCTGCCTGTTTAACATTATCTGAAGTAAAGCAAACACAAAGGTGTTAAGGGTCTTTGTGCAAGAGCTGAAGTATTCTGTGCAGCTGAATGCTTGGGCTCATTCATTATAGGATTTTTGTCTCCCGATCTCCACATCAGTTCATTTTTAAAAAAAACATTGTCAGCATCTAAGCTGTTACTTGAGCAAGAGACTGATAGGTAATTTTAAATGTGACTTTTAGTTTGTTGTATTCACTCATAGTGCATGCCAGAATTGTTCTGTTGCCCAGCTTGTCTCCCTTTCTTAACATTTGTCATCATGGCTGCATCTTAGAGGCAGCAGTTCCCAGCAGCTTTGTGTTTCCTTCTCTCTTGTGGTTTTTTCTTTTGCTGCTGTTGAAGGCTGGAGGGGGGGGTTGTAGGGTGATGGTAGATGGGATTCTTTCCCTATGTGGATGCTTTGGAAAGGCTCAGATGGAAGTGCTGGGTGTGGGGGGAGAACTGGGTGCTTGCTGCCATTACTGCTGAGGCATTGAGTAGCCTCTGAAGCCTGGGCTTTGGGTCCCTTCAGCAGTTCTGGAGGAGGACTGGAGCCTGTGTGGTGGTGCTGTCTGTGATCAGCTGGAATAGGAGGGAGGAATGCAAAGAGGAGTTCAAGACTAGTTATCAGAGGAGACCATGGGAAAGTGTTGAAACAGGAATAGCTAGAGCAGAAATTAGTATTGATTATGTGTGTAGAGTATAACTGAAGTATGAGTGTGTCATTATATGAACATGTCTTCTGTCCCCTGTCACAATGAAAGAAGAGAGTGATGGGCTAGATTATTGCTGAAGTCTTTTTTATTACTGTTTTCTATGATTCAGCTATTCATTTAAAGAAAACCCATGCTGGAGTATATTCTGCAGTGGTTTTTCTCTCTCTTGAGTTGTTGAGTGCCTTGACAGACAATGATCCTACATGATGCTATAATTCCTGTGTACAAACAGGTACTGCTGCCACCCTCCAACTTCCATCTTTCAGTGTAGCAAATGTAAGGAAGGAAGCTAAAACTAGCGTGCTCTTGGCTTCTTCCTGAGTACATTTTAGTCTGAAATCAGTTTCTAGTAGAAGTAAATGGCTTGCAAGACTGCTTCTAGGATTGTGAGTGTGACAATTACAATGCTAGTCTGGGCTGCAAGACGCAGTGAGATGGCATGAAGAGCCAGATGATGTTCACTCTATAAACAGATATAATGAAATCACTTACAATTTATAGTTTTACGTCCTTCTTCTTCACGAGCATGTACTTAGCAACTGCGTTCCTGCATCGCTCTTGTGTTCATGGTGTCATGAGACTGGATATGCTGAAATTGGCAGTGTTTGATATTATGAATTGGTTTGTGTGGCATCAAAATTAAAGGAGGGATAAATATGACCATGAAGACAGGAAGGAAATTAATATATCAACACCTGTGAGTTCTGTCCTACTTCAGAAATACTCAATATTTACAAAGCTGTTTGCATTAGCAACATGTGCTTCTGGTTGTGGGAAATTAAGGCTCTCTTTCATCTTCCAGCACTGGGCTGGAAGTTTTGTTGCTGTAATGACCAGCAGGACACTGGTTCCCAGCTGGTGAGGCATGGAGCATATACACCCATCTCAGATCACTTAAAAGGCAGCGACAGTCACAGCATGACACTGTAAGGAGGCAGCAGTAGACATTGCTCATAAACTGATTGGAAGTGTGTGTTGTGTCAGCATTTCCTCTTGTGCTGTGATTTACAGCAGTAGATAGGGGTGAGGAGGAGTTGGCAGAAGCCATGATTGCAAAAGGGAGTTTGGGACCCATCAGCCTTGAAGGTTGATTGAATACTGGAGGTGGGTTTTGTGTCTGCTGATGGGAAATTTAGTACTCTGTCTCTTGTGGAGGGTAAACCTCTGCTAGTGGAAAGCCTGTCAAAAAAGCATGATTTCTGGAGATAAAGACCTCAACCTCAATAGATACATCATTCTGCTGGGTGATCTTTTAAAGGCAGAAAATAAGCGCTAAAAATGAAGGCTTCAGTAGTGGGAACTGCATGTGATTATCTGCACTGATAGGAAAGTTTAATAATTTGTGCATAACCTGTTCTCTTAGCCCATTTGTTCCTCCCATCTGGTTAAGTTTTGAGAAATGCAGAAACATACAGTGTGGAAGAACAATTTGAAATTTTCAGGTATGAACAGAGCAAAGTCTCCGTATTTTGAAGCACAATACCATATTTTGAAGAACAGTAATAATAAACAACATTCTTTTTTTGCCTTTCTCTAGGACCCCAGAGCAGTGTCCGAGCGTGGTTTCTTTGCTGTCAGAGAGCTACAATCCCCACGTGCGTTATGGGGCTGCCATGGCTTTGGGGATCTGCTGTGCAGGCACTGGCAACAAGGTGAGGGCCAGAAGCATCTGTGGCCAAGACTGTTCATGCTCCCTTCTGCCACAGACACACTTGTGTGCAAACATCACGCATGCAGATGGATTTCTCACTGCTGGCAAGCTGGAGTACAGCACTGCTTTAAATTCTTTAACTGTTCTGGGCATAGAGTTTCTTTTCCTGCTTGTACAGAATAGATAAAATAAAAGAATGTGTTTATACATTATTGCCACATTCTTGGAATTTTGTCTTCAAAACTTTTCTTAGAGTTTTCTTACTGTCAAGTTGCCACTGAACTTTAAATGTATGTTCAGTACTCCAAAATCAATACTCCTTTGCCCCTGGAATGCCAGTGACAGGAAAACAGCAGGTGTTTTGCTTAACTTCTAGCTCTTTTCATATTTCCTGTGCTACATGATTCATGGAAGATCCATGTAGTAAAGCCAAGTGCAATGAAATTTAATTAAGTTTATTGTAGTTTCAGGAGCGTAATTAACAACCAGTAAATTTTATTCTCACTTTATAAGTATCAGTGAAGGTTAATTCTCATGGATGGTAACAGACCTTTTATAGTAGAAGGATTCCCACTTCTGCTGTGGAAAGTGAGCACTCACTGGAACAAGCAGCAGGTAAACTTGGGAATAAGCTCCCTCTGCTCCTCCCACATGTGTATAATAATCTGTAGTGGTGCAGAATTGCAGTTTCAGAACAGGTGCAGAAACAAAGTAATATGTCATGCTTCTGAGTCTTTGATAAATCTCTTGCTTATCTGTCTCATCTCTTCCTGTATTAAACACTTGGTCTGTGGCTCTTGCGTGAGCGCTCCCGAGTGTCACTTGTGCTGCCAAAAGCACAGAATGCTGACGTGCGCTGCCTGCCATCTTTAGCAGCTAAAGCATGCAGATCTGAAAGCAAATCTGAGAGTCCTATTTTTATCCAGGTCGCTTTATTCTCAAGTGGAAGGTGGAATCAAGGAGTTAGTTATTTTTAATCTGCTGCATCTGACAAGTTAATTTAAGTGGAAATGCTTTTAGTCGTAAAAATGAGTCTTGTTTTATTTCCAGATACATTGTGTGATGACCTAAACCATCTGATTACACAGAGACATGTCTTCCAGAGCTTCTATTAGTAGGTTTTGAAGGCCCAAATATATTCAATTTTGGAGATCAAAAAGTTCAGCTTTTTGTCATAGTGGGTGTTTCATCCATGGTACTGAATGCTTGCCAAGCAGTGAATGAGTCACCTTCAGGTGAAGAAGCATAGCTTCCAACATAGCTCAGATGGCAAAAGCAGTCTTAGCGAAGACATGGTGTTATTTTAGAAGTGGTGCTTTGAAATAATGTTCTGTATAAAATGAACTTGTTTTTAAAAGCCTCACCCTGATGGAAGTAACACCAAGAGGGGTCTGAACTGGGGGTCTCTTGCACTCAGCTGCATTTCAGGAGAGCACTCTGAACAAAACGTTGCCTAAATGATGCTAAATGCTACGGGTCCTAATAATAAAGTATAAGGCCAAGAATTTGGAATCTAATGTGATGAACACATCTGTTGCTTATACCTGTTGTTTAGCTGTTGCCCTGTTTCCGCAGGTAGATCTTGTGCCATCCATCCATCACTTGTTTTTAGTGTTTATTTTCTTTTTCTTCCCAATTTTTAGATTAAAATCTACAAAATTATAGATTTCTGCTTCATTTGCCAAGACCAGGCAAAATATTTTTAAAAGTATATCTGATAGCATCAATCTGATAACCTTCCATTGGAGAATTGAAACCTGCCATACTAAAAATAGTAGTATTAACTGTGACTTTGTATTTCTTCATTTCTCTTAGGAAGCGATCAATTTGCTTGAGCCAATGACAAATGATCCCGTGAACTACGTGCGTCAAGGAGCTCTCATTGCATCTGCCCTTATCATGATCCAGCAGACTGAGATCACCTGCCCAAAGGTAGTGTGTTCCACCTCACATACCAGCCTGCTAGTGGGAAAATTGTCTTGGATGCCAGATCTTTGGTGCTTGGCACTGTGTGTAAGCATTGGCAAGAGACTGCACATCTTGTAAAGAGCCAGAGCTGAATGTGCAGCAGGAAGCTCCTGCCTGGATCAGAGCATGTGCTCTGAATGATGGGAACATGCCTGATGGACGGCAGCATTCTAACCCTGGGCACTACAAGAATAAATGCTCTTCCTTAAAAGCTCTCAAAGCATCATGTAATGTTAGGAAAGTGATTGTGAAGACATTGGTTTTGATGATAGTAAGCTTAGTTTTGGACGTGGTCACCATGCAGAGAGGTCCTGTTAGAACAGCATTTCCTTTGTAGTTAAGTCTTATATTTTTCAGGTGAAACAACTTCAGAACTGTCAGAACTGGCTTAGTGAGTTTATAGCAAATACTCCATTTTTAATGGAGTTCTCTGCTCATAGGGCGAAAAGGGTTGCATATGCTGTGTTTAGCTTTTAAGAGGAGGTTCCCTGTGAATGTGTGACAGGTGTGTGATATGCAAACATTTGTACAGACTAAAAGTCCACATCAGGAGAAGCTCTGAGGTTCCACATTTCACCTGCTCTGGTGAGTGCTGGGGCAGTACAGTAGCTGGTACTTTGCTACTCCTCTGCTGTATATGGGTTGCTTTTATTGATGTCATTTTAGAAGTTGAACTGTGATAAAAACAGCCACTTTTTACTGCATTTGGATGAGAAGAAGGAAAAAACCCTCTGTGTCCAGTGGAAAATTTTACTTGGGAAAGTCAGAGAAAGAAATCTACAAATACAGGTGTTTGGGTATTTCCAAGTCACGGAACAGGAAAATTTGCTGGGAGACAGTTTGTTCCTTCGAATTATTAAAAAAAAAAAGAAAGAAAGATGTTAGTTTTCACTGAGCAGAATCTGAGAATGTTGTTTATATTATCAGAATTGTAGTTCAAGTGAATAAGCCAAGAATAGTAGTTCACTTGAATAAGCCAGTGGAGAACACTAGGCTTCTGTTGGATCCCCTTGTCTTCCAAAATACAGAGTTTCTGTAATGTGAAGTTGAATTACCTCTCTGTGGAAAGAAATTAATTGTTGTTTTTATTGTTTGTTCCTTGGTCAGGTGATTGGAATGCCAGGCCTCAATATAGGAGATCAGGTTTAATCATTTTGTGTCATTCTAATACCGGACAAATTGTATAGCTCTCCTGTGCCTCAGTTTCCCACCTGAAAGAATTAAGGATGATACTTTTATATAGGAAAGAACATTAATGGAATCCATTAATTTTAGTTTGCAAAGCACCCTAATCCTCTTGGGATGGGCATTGCAGTCTGCTCTGAATCAGTCAGACATCCTAAAAAGAGGATCACTTGCTGAGTTTACCTGTTGGAGTTTCTGGCTTTTTGAGATGAGAGGTGAAAGACTCTGTTTGTCCTAAAGAAAAATGTGGGTAAGAAAATAGCTAGTGAAAACACAGTTATTTGAGGTGTCTAGTAAGGCCAATCTCTTTCTCCAGAGACGCCTGGAAACTTTGACTTCCAAGTTATTTGTGATACCTCTGCTTGATAAAAGTTATATTTGGTTAAAGTAGTTGGCCAGCAAATACAGGATGAGATGTATAGTGTGGGGGTCAGTGGCTTGTTTAAAAATGGGGCCAGAGACTGAAACAGCTTGATGTCAAATTCTTACCTGATATAGATACAGAAGGCAATTCATTGTCTAGTCATAGAAGCACTACAGATATTAAAAAACAGACAGAAACAACCCCCAAAGTTCCAGATTACAAAATAATAAATAATACCTGAAATATTCTGCCAGTTCAGGAACTAAACACAGAATATACAAATTTTGCTTGTTATGAATACCCCAAAAGTTAGTTATGACCCTTATAGTTTCTTGCTCAAAAGTAAAATGAATGTTTTGAGGGATATGCTGCCAATTAAGTTATTTATTATTCATGGGAAACTTTCTTTGGAGCTCTCTGCCAGTCTGAGAAAAAATTACTTAACTCTGATGTGAAAGGGTGGAGTTCAGAAAAGAAGCCATTTTTGGATTGCAGGGACATATTTTGATCTGATTAGATTCCTGAGTGACATGCTGGACACTGTGTGCCACAGGGTCTAACTTGATGGATGTGGGTATTTGCATTGCTGAATAAGCAGCTAGGAAGAGGAGTGTGATGATTTTTGTATCCCACAAGCTGTATGGTCTTGATGGGTTACAAAGAAGCTAAATTATATGTATCATCATCTCACTGCTTCTACATCCTTGGTGATGCTTTGCGTGTGAGAGATGGTGGTTTTAATAAAGAGTGGGTCATAGAGCCTGGCCAGCTTCCTATCATTGCTGCTCAGTTTTGTCTGTTCTGGGATTTTATTTTTCTTTTTTTTTTTTTTAGTAAACTTCTTATTTGTGAGCTTTTGGTTAGAAATACTTTCAATTCTCTGCTGATCATTTGGGGTGAAGATGGTAGCAAACTTCCTTAAATAGTCTGGGACTTTTTCGGGAATTAAATGCCATCAGTTTTGAGAGCTGAGCATTACAATGCTGAAATGCTAGGAATAAACAGAGATTTAAGAATCAAAGTATTTTGGTTTAAAAAAAAAGCCATTTTTATTGTGAGAAAAGGGTAGATGTATGCCTTTGAAATAATTTCACTGTGATCTTCCCTTTGTGTTCGTCCTCCTCTTTGTTGTGCTCAATCTTTGTTTAAATGAATAATTCAAAGAGTTTAAATTTAAATAAGAGGTTTAAATAAAGAATTGTGAAATAAAGAACTGTAATTACATGAACACTCCTTGAACTTGCAAGTTGCTTAAGGTCCATAAACGGGTAGCAGGTGTTGAGTAAAGTTGGTTTGGTCTCTTTGGAGTTGAAACAATTCCTCCATATGCAGCCAACAAGATTTTTCCTGACCTGTGTTGATACATTTAAGAACTGTATTAGTGCTGGATATGAAATATTAACAAGTTTATTTTGTGAAATGGAATCCTAAATTACAGATGTGATGAGGTCATCATAACAGAAATCAATGACAACTTCATTAAGTGTTTGTGACCTGCAGGGCAATTAAGTCAGCAGTTTTGGAGACAAACTATATGTCGAACTACTTGAAAAAGTAAATTCCATTCCTGGTTTTGTGTTAGGATAGTCATCTTGGCAAAATGAGAAAATAATAAACAAGGTCAAGCCTTTTCTTCCTTCAGTCATATTGGCCTATTGTCTTTAAGATGTGAAGAAACCAGGACCAGACTGCTGTTGGGATTTTTTTCCCCTATTTAGATGAAATGCAAGGTCTTGCTAGGGTGCAGGAATGATTCTTGCAATATTCTAGTAGCACGTTTACTTTATGAAAGCCTGATACTGTGAGATGCTTCTGCATACTCCTTCAAGAGGGCAAGTGTATGCAGAATAACTTCATATTTTGAAGAAGATAGAACACGCAAACAGTTTAAAACCTGTTTTGTTAGATTTTATTAATGCTCTTGTTTTTAAGAACTTGCATTTGCCAGAAGCATTGTGCACATCACCTACCAATATTTCCTGTCATTAACTGTTTATAAAATCTTGTTCTTGACAATCTCCTGGGCTTTATGTGCATGAATATTGACTGGTGGAGGGAGAAGTGGTAAACAGCCTGATAAATGACAGCCCTTTGTGGTAGGAAATGGTGCTGTATTGTTGTTATATCTCAGAGTCTCTGTTGTTTCCTCACTGTTTCCAAGGTTCTGTGTTTGGCTTCTTTTGAACTCAGTGCCATGTCATTTTGGCCCCCACTAATTATCAGAATGGGCTGTGTGTTTCGTTAGAAAGATGAAATGAGTCATTGTCTATATTTTAGTGTTCCTCCTGGAAGTTGCCCAAATAAATTTCTTGGTAGTATTTCCAAATGCTGTAGAATTTCTGAAGTGCTTGAAGATTTCAGGGGAGAAACAAAGCTTGTGGATTTCATAGCATATGAAATAAACTTACACAGTAGTTTGGATTGTGCTTGTTGCTGTGGTTTGAAGGAAAAATAGTAGCAGATAAAAGGGCTTTACTAGACACACTCTGGCACGTTTTGCTTCAACAGCTTAAGAAATGGCTGGCTGTTGACATCTTGCTCCATTTTGTAGGAGGTGAGTGCCCCAGCTCTTTCTCCAAGGAGATGGAGCATTGGCTCCATATGAGGTGTCCTGGGGTGACCAACCAAAACATGAGGTTAATGCCTTCCTGAACCATTGCAGCCAGAGCTTCCAAAGCAGGCTTTCCCCAGCAGCAAGCGATGTTTTCAGCTGGGATCCAATCCAGTCAAAATTCCCATTCCTGTGAAGCATTTGCTTTGTAGGAACAGCCTGAACAAACATGTGGGCCTATTATCCATCTGAGTGTTGAGACCTTTGGTCTCAATCCTTTGGTCTGGGTTTGCCTGGTCCCTAAGGCTAAGCAGGGTAGTCTCCCGTCCTTTCATGGAACAATTTTGCTTCCATTGACTTAAACTCTGGAAGGGGCACACTTACTCAGTGCATTTTCTAGGGCTGGCAGTGATCCATGGCTCACAATACACAGGTATGCAGAATTTTTCTGAAGACAAAACACTCTTGATATGGCACTACATATTTTGTATTTTTATAATAGATGGCATAAGGACTATTTCCTACTGCAGCTGTTCAGCGCTTTTTCATTGAACGCCTGCTCTCAGCCACTCTGCTGTAACCTGTCCCTATTGCCTGGAGAGGTGGCAGTTGATCTGCTCAGGTTTAGCAGCCAGGTTTCTGTCCTTGGTCCCTTGCAGTTGTCAGTGTTTCAGACACTTCACTGCCCTACACAGGGTCCTGGTGCCAAAGCTGGCAGGTTCCTGGTGGGCTTGTTGCCTGGGTGTTTTGTTCATATGCTCTGGACTAATGTACATGTGAGTAGGAGCTGAGGAAGGTATGTTAGGGAAAGGGTGCTCACAGGGGCAGTGCACCATGACCAGGGAGGAGGATGATTTCCCCTTCTAGCCCTGTCTCACCTTCCCGAGTGAGGTGTTCCTGCCCCCTGTTCCAAGGTGCTGCTCCGTCAGACTTCAGATGCCAGCATAAACATCAGCAGTTCTGCTGAATGTCTTCCCACTCCACCCAGAGTTTAGTTCTCTGAAGATTTGATTACAGTGTAAATTCTGGATTACAGTCAACCAAATGAGCTTTGTAACATCTGTCTGTTTTTATAAATATTCCAAACCCAGAAGCTGAGCCCAGAGTCAAGGGAATGATGTGCTCTAAATAGAGGCACTGGAATTCTGCTGCTCAGCTCAACAGAGAAATAGTTTCACATGTTGCTTCTGTTTCCCAGTGTGTCTGTTTCAAGTAATACCTGAAGGCTTTGGTTCACCTGGTCTGCATGTGGCTGCCCTTGAGGCCCCGTTCCAGGCTGCAAATGCAAACTTAAGGTATTTTTCCAGTGTACAAGAGGTCAGGTGTAAGAAGCAAACCATTTACATTGAACATGTAAACCTCAGTGTAAGCTTTTATAAATAAAAATTGTGAGAGTTTGAAAAAGCATAAATGGAATGAGGCAAGAGCAGAGTTTGGTCTGTATATCCAGAATAAACCCTGCATTATGTGTGCAGTATCTCCCTGCCACACATCTCTGTGTGGCTGCCCTGATAATTTATGTTGCTCCTTTTTCTTAGTTTTAATAATTGCAAGGAAATTTAAGACACTTCCTTTGGGGGACTAACAACTAAAAACATTTTAATGCAAAAAGGAATTGGTAAGTAGAGAACTAATATTAGCACACAAATTGTTGGACTTAGGCTGAAAAATGGAAATAGCTGCTGTTTTCCCCTGCCAGTTGTAATAAATTCATCCTGCTCTACCAGAGAAGAGTTGTTTTGTTCAGCTTTGCTGCTGTTTAGAAGTGCCTGGTTGCTCTGGTGCTTCATGGTAGTGAGACTGTCCATTGGTGTGAAACAGAGTCATTTTAATGCAGCCCTATTTAGCAGGACATGACTTGCTTGTATGAATGTTGATGTCTTCTGCTATCACGAAGTGGCTTAATCATGTTACATACCATCAGTGCTGAATGAGTTGAGGTGACAAGTAGTACCACTGGCTTACTGGCTGAAAGAGTGAAGGCAGGAAAGATGTCACCGTGAGAGTGTTCATTTAGGACACCTGTGTTTTAAGTGGTGTGATGAGTTACCCTGCAGTGAGAACTCTTGCAGAGAACATGTGGTCTTACTCTGAAGTGTCACCGGGTGTGCAGGGCTGCTAAGCAGTGCTGCAGCTCTTGGGTATAATGCTTGTGGGTTGGAGAGAAAGCCTCTGTCTTTTCTTTCCACCCCAGATATTGGACATAATCTCTCAAAGGTCTGGTCTCAACTTCTTACTGCCTCTGGTCAAAAATTCACACGTGAAAGGCACTGCTAGCATTGCCTTGGCTGCTGGATTATCTCATGTCTCTGATGTGCTTTTACAGGGGAGTCTGATCTCGTGCCTTGCTGAGAAACCCCAGCAGTGTGATTTATCCCCTCAGACAGCTCTTCGTTCTGTTTCAATATTTACTTTTTACCTTGATGAATCCCAGTTTAACAAAATGTTATTCTCATCACTGTTCTCATGTCAGTGACTCAGTTGTATGAATGGATGTTTTTTCACAGGTGTGAAAGCTTTCTGCAAAGCACTTTGAGATTCCCCAAGACGGGCCACATGTGGTAGGAGTGATGCCTGAAGGCTGCTCCTGGTGCTCTGTGCTGGCCACCCTTGGCCCAGCTCTGGAGCTCGGAGTGTCCTGCATGGATGGGGACCAGGGGTTTGCTGGGTGCTGTCCTGAGTGTCTTGGTCAGTGTCTAAGCCTCTTTCATGGGTACATGAAAGCCAAAGCCCCTTCCTAGTGGTCGTGTTGAAGCTTGGCCTTGTAGGACCTTTCTTCAGACACTTGTCACTGAGCAAAGGTCACTGGTGTCCCTGGAGAGCACAAGCTCTTTGGATGTGAGAAGTGTCTGGGGCTTGTCTGGTATTAAGGTTTTATACTTGGAAACTTCAGCTGCGTTTGCAATTCTAGGAATTGCTCAGTGTCTCTGGTGGCAGTGTCTGGCCCTAGTGCCCTGAGCTAGAAGTTTGTCCTCTCCTCTCTGGCTGCAGATGTAGGTAGAGGACTTGGAATACCAGGAACAAAGTGGACCAGTAGTGGGGAGAAGCTTGTTAAAGACATCTTGGAAGAACTCTATTCAAAAATACCTCCTTTGCTTTTGAAAATGTCAAATAAAGGCTTACTATGTAAAGAGGAAAAAAAAAAAAAAGAAAAGAAAAAGTCACATGGGTATCTGGATTAAAATTAATTTTAAAAAGAGATAAGAAATACTCTTCCACACATGCTGTGGGTGTGACAGCTTCCCAGATTTTGACTGGATTGCAGACTGGAATTTTCTGGTCTGTTTTTTCAGCTATAAAAATGATACTTGTGCTATATTGTTGCTCCATTGCATATATTAAAAGACGTGAGTTATTAATTCATGGTAAAGCCCTAGATATTGCTGGATGTGATACTGTTCTGTCTCTTCAATACTCGGTAAATCGATGAAAGATGAAACTGTTCAAGGGAATGATGACAACATAAGCAAAGATTTAGCAATTTCCTTTACTGTGTACTTAAGATACTGTGGTGAACATACCATGGCATAAACTGTTACTTTAGTAAATATTTTCTTTAATGATTCTCAGTTAAAAGGTAGGAGTGCTATAGCTAAATTTGCTGATGATGCATCATAGGGGCATTATCAATACAGCAGAAATATTGTACAGGAATAATGGAGTGAGTTGGAGGTTTTCAGCAATAGGAAATGGAGGAAATTTATTAAAGTGCAGTGTCACTCATCTAAGAACATAGAGTAGTTCTTGCTCATCAATTGGTCTTTTATTCCAGTGGCTCTCCAGAGATTCTCAGAGTAGTCCTGTAAGGTTTGCAAAATGTGCTTTGGAAATGCACGTCCATCCTGAATATTTTAAAATCAGTTTATGGATATCTTCAAGTGGGGAAAATCTCTGTAATTAATTAATAATGGGGTGACTTGTAACACCGGTGACTACAGCTGTTGAAAATGCAAATGTCATCGTAGGATGCAGAAATCGAGGATGCTTCCATTAAAGATGGAATGTTTGACTCATGCAGTCAGTTTTATAATCTCTCTCTCTTTTTTTTCCTTTTTATTATTTTTATCCAGGTCAGCCAGTTCAGGCAGCTCTATTCCAAAGTGATCAATGATAAGCATGATGATGTTATGGCAAAGTTTGGAGCAATCCTGGCACAAGGCATTTTGGATGCAGGTAATTCCCCAAACATTTAAAGCTGTCAAAATTTCTTAAACTTGTTTGGTTGCAATCACTGTAACAGCAAACTTCATTTGGGAGATGAGGTGCTGGTTTTATGCCTCTCATGTCATAGTAGCAAGAAATCTCAGATTTCACGGAATCTCAGCTAATTAAAGAAATAAACCCTGTTTTGTAGTTTCAGCTTGTATCAGCACGTTTCTGTTAGGAGAGACTCAGCCAGTCATTGGGGCAGAATTCATGTCCAGAAGTCTGGACAAATACAATATTTTTTCTCTAAGTCCGTTTTGTCACCCTGAATGTTGATTTATTATAGCATGATAGGTTGCTTCTTTATATTTCTAAATCATCACCTGCTCCAGAAATTTGGAAATCATTTGGTATCCAGTCCTCACATTTTTCTTTTTCTGTTAAAACTTTACAGAACCAGTTTTAAAAACCATATGTAAGTTAATATATTATGTCTTTAATAACTAAGTTTTGCTGCTTTCATGATTATTAAAAGAGGTCGCACAAAGGAGTAAGCACAGTTAACTGCATCAGTGTTTTTTCAGGAAACCCAGTAAGTTTCACAGACTATTGCTACCTTTTTCTAGCAAAGAAAACATCATTTCATGAATGTTACTGACTAAATGTTGCGTCAGGGATAGGATTCTCTAAAGCCATCAGCATTTCACAAGGGCTGAGTTGCAGGGCCTATTAAGGAAGGTTCCTATAAGTAAAGAGGGACAGACAATGTTTTGAATTTTTCCTTCTGCTGAGGTAACACTTGTACAGTGCAGTGTCTGTGAATGGCACCTCTTTTCCAAGTTTCCAAACACAATTTTTCCCATCTGGTCTCTTGTGCTGAGGCCTTCTCTTGCCATGCACCTCCTTATCCCCTGTGATAGGCAGAAACAAGCTGGTTTTTTCTGTACCCTTGAGATCAAGATTAGTCCTGAAGCCCATAAGCAAAGGAGCCCCAGAATTAGTCTCTGTGGTGTGGCTTAGGCACAGCACCCTGCAGTGCGGGTACGGTGTCTGTGTGAAGGCACAGCACCCTGCAGTGCGGGTACGGTGTCTGTATGAAGGCACAGCACCCTGCAGTGTGGGTATGGTGTCTGTATGAAGGCACAGCACTCTGCAGTGCGGGTACGGTGTCTGTATGAAGGCACAGCACCCTGCAGTGCGGGTACGGTGTCTGTATGAAGGCACAGCACCCTGCAGTGCGGGTACGGTGTCTGTATGAAGGCACAGCACCCTGCAGTGTGGGTACGGTGTCTGTATGAAGGCACAGCACCCTGCAGTGTGGGTACGGTGTCTGTATGAAGGCACAGCAC
This sequence comes from Pachycephala philippinensis, assembly GCA_013397055.1. Classification (NCBI taxonomy): domain Eukaryota; kingdom Metazoa; phylum Chordata; class Aves; order Passeriformes; genus Pachycephala; species Pachycephala philippinensis. The sequence continues at coordinate 489,173 of VWZT01000177.1, forward strand.
TCTGCAGTGTGGGTACAGTGTCTATGAAAGCTCTGCTTCTCCAGGCTGTGTGGTGGGGGAGAACGTAGTGCTGCCTGCACCTGTCTGCATGGGAGCAGGTTTAGAAAGCTTTCCTGGTGGGCATGTGACTGTCAGGCTGCTCTGTCACAGATAACCAGGCCTGCTCAGAGAGGAAAGTAACAGGCACCACCTTCTTGCCTCCTGGGTGCCCCTCCTGGAGCTCAGACTGAGCAATGTTCTTGGCACGAGACCGTTAGAATAATTTTGGTCATTCCCATACTCGTACTCTGTTGCTGGGAAGGCAGAGACTAGCTGGCTCTGGGATTTTTCTCAGCAGTACAGACCTGTTGTGAATTCTGACCCTTAAGACTGAATCATAAAAATGCAACTAAAACCTTATTTGCTTTCTGTGTCACTCATGTATTGTATAATGACTTGGAAACCAGAAATGTCCAGTTTTAATAAACTTCATGGGAATTTGTGCCGACTTTAACCTCTTTATTTCTTGCTGAGAGACTCCGGGAAGGCTGTGAACTCCTTTTCTTAACCTATTGCCACTTTCATTAGAGCCTCCTAAAAGAACAAATTCCTTTTATCTTTCCTATACAACTGGAAGTGCTTATCTGAAACAATGAGTTATAGAATTTAATTATCACTACCAGGAAGAAAAGGTTCTTTGTGTTATCTGCCACAGTTGGGGCAATTGAATTTAGTTTTCTGTTGAGTCTTTTCTTGTGGGGAGAGGAGAAAAGTCCAGTTCTCTTCCAATGACAGGGTTTGATTAGAAGTGCAAGATTTCCAGTGCATGACTGGGATTTTTGCTCTGACAATGAGGCAATCATTTAGGCTGGTAGTTTAATGGAAGGAGTGGGGTACCTTGGGAGCACTGAAGTGGAAATGAAGAACTTGGTCATTGCCTAATTCATAAGCGTCAGCAGCTACATTTTTACTTAATTGAAGTAAGAAAAAAGTAGACACTAAATTTAACTTAGGGTTTGGGGGTTTTTCCCCAAACCCCCTTGCCCCAGTGGCAGTGTGAATTTTGGGAGATTGACCTTATAGTACTACCCAAGGATCCCTGCATTGTTTTCTCTTTTGTGCTTTTTGAAATTTTTTTCCAGGCATCATGTCACAGCTTTTATTCATCCAGCCAAAGATCTGGAATGTGTTCCCTTCCAGGCAGTCAGGGCTGCTATTTAATCATGAAGATAAATCACAATTGTGCAGTATTAGGTCTCCCCACCTTTCCTGCTCCCTGCAAAATCCTGAGAGTGAGGGTGGGCTGTTTGTGGGTATAAAACAGCAGAAAGAAGTAGCATGACAGCATCTTTTGAATATTAAATCTGTTGCTTGTCCAGGGAATACCAGAGATTGGATAATTATAGGTTCTAATTCTGAATTACAGGTTAAAATTCTGAAAATTAAAGTGCAGAAGTTTGATAAAGCGCAGTTAAGCTGCTTGTGCAACATTCACTCGGCTGCTTGATTCAGAGTATCTGCAGATAATCAGGGCCTGGTCCTTACATAGTGACGCAGTAAAATAAATTTCAAAGTGAAGATAGGGGAGAAGACCAGAAATTTGAGTGTGCAGTGCTCGCCATGTTTAAGGGTAGCACAAGACCACAGGCAATGCCTGCACAGTGCTGCAGCAAATTCAGGTGAAAGGGCAAGAGATTGCCATCAGCAGCAGAGCAGACCTAGCAGTAGAGAAAGACAAGACCATATCTTTTTCTTTCTTCAAAGAAGTAGCAGGAAGGAGTTTATGTCAAACAGCAGGAGATCTATTGCTACCACAAAAGGAAGAGGAAGGAGATAGAATGTATGCAGAGCATCCTACAGGAGGGCATCAAAATGCCACACCTTCCACTGCCTGTCCTGGGACCAACCCTGACAGATACCCAAGATGACAATACTGCTTCAGTCAGGGCTTTCATTAGTTTTGGCAGCAAAAGAGAGTTCTGTTTGTCTTTAAAACTCAGACAGCTCTATTGCTGCCTGGCCCTGCTGAGGTGGCTGTTAGTGCAAAGCAGGGAAAAGCTACTCCAGTTTGGGATTTTCAGCTACAAAGTGCCCTGACTTTGCAATGAGCGGGTGTTTGTATTTTAACAAAGTTAACCTCCCTGCCCCGGGTCTTGTCAGCGGTAATGGACTTGCCTGGTGCCCTCTTCAACTCAATTCACTGTGTTCATCAGAAGATGGAAGATCAGATTAACACTTTCTCAGTCTGTCTGCAAGTCCAGTCTTTCAGTTTTGTTTCTAGCTGGATGTTTCTGCACTACATCAACATATGGAGCTGTTTTGGTCTCTGCTTTGCAAGTACAAATCTAAGACTTGGTTGTCTGGCAGAGATGTAATTTTGCTGCAAAGATTGCAGGAGCTTGTCTCTGTGCAGTCGAGATTGATAACGTCTAGAAACAACTTCTGAAGTTGCTGCTGTTTACATTTTTTTCTACTGAGATGGTGTAGGATAAAAACCTAGGCATACTTCTTCTGAATAACTGATAGTTCAGGGAGGCAGTCAAAAAAAGAAAAGTTTCTACATGTTCTGCTGTATATGTACTGTGTTCCTCCTGAGCCTTGTCTTGAGGATCATTTATATGCTGTGTTTTAAAACTGTTTATGGCAAAGGTTTGCCTTTTTCTCCTCCACTCACTGCCTATACTTTTGTCTAACCTGTATCCTGGCAAAATGAGCATGGAAGAAGGGCTGTATTCCCTGATTGTGTATGGGTACTGTAGAGCAGTGTGGTCTCTGTGCTGTACATCTGTTTTACTGAGTAAGCTGAGCTCACAATAAAGGAGGGAGGTGTGTTCCAGAGGAGGAAACGGGCAGCATTGTGGCCTGGCTTGCCCTGTGCCAGCCTTTGACAGCAACTGTTTGAGATGCATTGCTCAGGTATCTTTGTGGAGTACCCAGGAATGAATTAACTAACTTTTATGATTCCTTACAGGGGGCCATAACGTAACCATTTCACTGCAGTCGAGGACAGGACACACTCACATGCCTTCTGTGGTGGGGGTTCTGGTCTTCACCCAGTTTTGGTTCTGGTTCCCCCTGTCACACTTTTTGTCACTGGCGTTCACCCCAACCTGTGTCATTGGCCTTAACAAGGATCTTAAGGTATGTAACATGAAGAGAGAAGAGACACTGAAAAGCTGCTTGGAATCCTTGAGTGGTCTGCAAGGCGTGTGCATGGATTTGTTGGTTTTCTTTGCATGTTTCCAACTTGTTTGTGCCAGAAAAGGTACTAACTAGAAGAAATCTGAAAAACAGGCTTAACTTGCAGAGCTGGTGGTGGGAATGGGGACAAGAAATATGTAGAGAGCAGACACTGACCTCTTTCAAAGTAGCTTAAAAAGAAAGGAGCTCTATTCAGAGTATTTGGGCAGAGACCGCCCCATTATCACTCTTGAAGGTCAGGGTTATGTAAAAAAAAGGCGTGTTGCCCCCCTGGCCTCCCAGATAAATTATGTGATGTTCTCCCCTAGGAAAGCTAGCAGTGGGAAAAGAGGATTTGTTTGGATTCCTTGGAGAGTAAATATTAAACTGAGCAGCCATGGGTACTGCACTTTTCTTATGCATCTGTTCTTCCAGCTGTCAGCTGTGGTGCAGCCCCTGTAAGCTGTGTACCAGGCTGGGTCCCCTGTGCTGAAGAACTAAGCTAGGAAGTTCCACAAAAAAGCTTCTGGAGGTGGCAGCATGGGGGTCTTTAAGAACTTGGATTGGCTGTCAAAAGATGCTTTCTACCCTTGCTTAAGTAGCCAAGAGTAAGAGAATATGTGATACTGGTAACTCGGCCCCAAATGTACAGTTCTTTGGCAGGAAGGGAATGTCAGTGCTTGGTTTGCCCTTGCGTGCATTGGCAGAGCAGATCTTCACTTAGATCTTAAACCAATTTTGTGTTAATACACACAAACACAGCAACAACATCAAAACCACAAAAGCTTTGAAGCAGTGAAAACAAAGCATGGTGTGAATAGGATGGAGTGTATGGAGAGGGCTAGAAGAGCTTGCCAGAGTCAAATTATAGAATAATTAAATAACATTGTTCTAGCTGAACCGCTGCCACTGATAACAGTTCCTCAGCTTCCGGAGAGGGAGAAGGGGAAGCTTGTATTCTTTAGAGGATCTGTGTTTGTCTCTGCTGGAAAGAAAATGAAGCTAAAGTAATTATTCTGCTGTGGATTTTTTCCCTGCTTTTCTAATTTCTAACATTGTTTTAAACCCTTTGTCTTAGATGCCAAAAGTCCAGTACAAGTCCAACTGTAAGCCGTCCACATTCGCCTACCCCCCACCTCTTGAGGTACCAAAGGAAAAGGAGAAAGAGAAGGTATTTGAGCTGGCTTTCTGTGTGAAGACTAACCCCTTCTCCCTCCAAGTATAAACATTGACTTTGGTGGTACTACCAGGGAATCTAAAGAGCAAAGGAAAAATTGGCAGGTGCTGTAGTCTCTGAAAGAGAATTCTAAGTAAATTTTCCTGCTGTGCCTGGGACTGTTGCTGATTGTGGCATACAAGTGCTTTGCTACTGAATTGCTGCAACCTCCCTTGTCTGAAGTGGTCAAGCAGAAGTTTTGAATAAAAAAACCTGCTTTCCATGCCCTACTGACTTGTATGTGCAGTACCCAGCACAGCAGGGTCCTTGTCTGTGACTTGAACTCCAGTGCAACCATTGAGAATATTAGGTGGGACACTTCTCAAATAGTCCCATATGGAAGGAGCAGTGGGCCCATGTGCTGGAATAATAGCTGTCAGCTCCATGGATTGCAAAAAGGTAAGTGTGGCACTGAGAATATCTCGGTATGGAAAAGGAGGAGATGAGACCTGTGGGCTCACAAGCGGAACAATAGTGGAAGCAATTTGTCTCCTGGCACTGGATGGTAAAAGCTGTTGAGCAGAGCACAGCAGCGGGCAGAGCAGCCCTTAGGGAGCAATTGCAGCAGCAGAGACCTCAGGCATGCCATGCTGATGAATGACGTAGTGTGAAAACCGTAAAACATTTTACCAGAATTGAATGCTGGGCAGGACAGATTTCCAAGCCACCAAGGAATCCAGAAATTAACTCTGATGAAAGGCAAAGCTCACTGCTTATAGCTGTTTTCTTGCCTTTGAATAGAATGTGAATTGGACAAATCTTTTCTCTTTAAACTTCCCTGGCCAAAAGTTAAAATGTGCCAAGAACCCACATTTATTCTCACCAGCAACGTGACAAATGCTCTTGCTCCCTGACCCTCTCAGAAGGCTGCTGCCATTTGTTCCCAAAAGACTCCAGCCTGGGAGGCTGAAGCTCAGTATACAATGTTGGGTCACACTGAATGCCTCATCTCTTGCCATATCCAGGTTTCCACTGCTGTGCTGTCCATCACTGCAAAAGCCAAGAAGAAGGAAAAGGAAAAGGAGAAAGAGAAGAAAGAAGAGGAAAAGATGGAAGTGGTGGGTGCACCCATTGAAACTTAAATGTCTTCTTCCCCCCCACCCTTATAAATGTGGAAGATGTCTCGTGAAAGTTGGCTCCCACTTATCTCTGTCCTCTCACCACCTGTGTTAGGAGCAAAGCACTGACACACATTGCTGCAGACACTGGTTAGCACCTTTACTCTGTGTGTGTGCACTGTTAAAAGCAAGAGGTGCTATTAATTGTGAATCTGTTATTTCTGAGAAATAAATCCTTCTCAGTGTTGTTAAGTAACTGACTTCCTTAAAGTTGTTTTGACAAGTTTATGTGCCTTTAACTGCATGAACCTTATGAGTATTATTTCATTACCTGCTGTTTTTAGATGCAGAGGAATTTTATCTCTTATCCATGTAATTTTCTTACTAATGTAGAAAAAGTCTTAGTAATTTCATGTCCTTGGGACCTCTGACCTTTTAAAAAGAAGTGTTGTAGCAGTTGCTTGATCGTGTCTAATTCACCTTGAGAACACTGAAGAGTTTAAACTTTCTGGTTTTGCACATGCTTAACCTCCTATTCTAAAATGTTCACCATTTGGCAGCAGTCTCTTATGTGCTTTGCCCATCTATCAAAATGCTAAACATTTATCCACACCTAGCTCAGAACCAGCTGAGGTTTGAGCACAGGTTCCATATGCTGCTCAGTAGTTCTGGTGATTGCTTTGGTCCTCTGATGATTTCTTTCAGCTCATAGACCTGACACTGGAAATTGTCATCCTCATCTGTGAATACTGTCTCATCCTGGAGCAAGCTGAGTAATGGAGAAATTAATTTTTGGTGGTTGCTGTAATTTGGAAAACATATGGCAGCTAAAATTCTTGCAGTACTGACAAAAGACCATTTCTTTTGTGCCCTGCTCATAAATGCAAATATTCCAAGAACAACTGTAAGCTGAAAGTGCATTATGGACCCATAGAACTCTTTAGGTTGGAAAGACCTCTAAGTCCAACCGTAACCCCAGCAATGCCAAGGTCACCACCAAACCATGTCCCCAAGTGCCACATCTACAAATCTCTTAAATACCGCCAGGGATGGTGACTCCACCAGTCCCCTGGGCAGCCTTCAAGTGCTTGACAACCTTTTTGAAGAAGAAATTTTTTCTAATATCCAACCTAATCCTCCCCTGGCACAACTTGAGGTCATTTCCTCTTGTCCTGTGTCTTGTTACCTGGGAGAATGACCCCCACCTATCTCCACCCTCCTGTCAGGGAGTTTAGAGAGTGGTAAGGTCCCCGTTGAGCCACCTCTTCTCCATGCTGAGCCCCTCCAGCTCCTTCAGCTGCTCCTCACAGGACTTGTGCTCCAGCTCTGTTGCCCTTTTCTTGACACGCTCCAGCACCTCAATGTCTGTCTTGTAGTGAGGGGCCCAAAACTGAACACAGGGTTTGAGATGTGACCTCACCAGTCCCAAGTACAGGGGACAGTCACTGCTCTGGTCCTGCTGGCCACACTATTGCTGACACAAGACAGGATGCCACTGACTTTCTTGGCCACGTGAGCACACGCTTGGCACATGTTCAGCCACTGTCAACCAGCACTCCCAGGTCCTTTCCCTTTTGGCCTCTTTAATTTAAATTTTAGTCTAACAAACCCACACATGTGGCATAAGATGAAAGGTCTATGTGTAAAATAACCTTCCCAGACCTACACAGGTGTGGCCGTGTTGTAGGCACCGAACGTCATGCAGCTGGCCCAGAAAATTGATAATCATCTCATGCATGCGAGGTATAATCTCTGGGTTTTGTTTTTTTCTCCTTTGTCAAGTTTCCTTGTCAGCAAACACTGCCTTTTCTTTGAATTATTCTTACAGTTCTATGTACTAAGCAAAATGCACTGAACAGATGCATAGTTCTTCTAAAATTACTACAACCTACAGTTAAGTGCAGATGTTGAGAGGAAGCAATATATTAGAAGGGGTTCACATGTGTGTGTCCAGATGTTTGAAAAGTTTCCTTGGCTGAATCAAGCAGAAAAACAAGGATAGTAAAAAGGGAGCTTGCTGCCACCTGCTGTGTTTTAGCTGAGTGATTTGCCATTGTCCTAATGTTTCAGAGGTATCATTGCTTTCCTGTTTTCTTCTTATGCCTGTTACATGACTAGTAATCCATAGCTTCCAAGGGATCTGCACAGCAACGAGCAGCTGCTGTGCCAGAGAAAGCCCTGTCTGCTGTTACAGGATGTGCCATGCATTCAGTGGTGTTCCCAACAGTTTGCTGTTGGTTGTTCCCATCTTTTCTGTGGGTTTTTTTTTTTGTTTGTTACTCAAATGTTCCTGGGCAAGAGGGAAAACATGATCCACCTTCTTAAATATGTAAAGGATACTGGTTTTTTTCCTTCTGCTTTTTGCCTCTAGCTGCTGAGTCATTGGTAAGGGAGGGATTCACTGCAATTCCCTAGGGAGATGCTGAGGTCAAGTCATTTTGGGTGAACTGCTGTCACTACCAGTAGTGTAAAATGTCAGTGACAGCTTTATAGCTGCAAAAATACAAGGGCAGCTTTTGGCAATTTTCATATGTTCAGTAATGATATTAAAGAATCTTCAGTCGTGACAAAAAGTGGTGAGTGAGTTCACAGAAAAGGTATGAGAAAGGGAAAGCAGAAGTTAAACTGTTCCACTGCCACCTCTCACTGAACTTGCTTTCATCTGCAGCTGAGACTGAGGCATTGCCTTGTTGAGAGCACTTAGATCCACGCTGGCATTTTCTGTGCCAGCTGATAGATAAATATTAGCATGTTCCTCAGCAGAAGAATGGTTTCTCACCACACTTTGTAATTGCTGCCTGACTGTACCTTAGCCTGCTGAATGGTGAAAGGTTAGAGGTTACTGCTAAAATCCTGTTGATCTGCTCTTCTCCCTCCACAGGATGAGAATGAAAAGAAGGATGAAAAAGAAAAGAAAAAAGAGCCTGAACCCAACTTCCAGCTTTTGGACAACCCAGCCAGAGTCATGCCTGCTCAGCTCAAAGTTCTCACTATGACAGAGAGCTGCCGGTACCAGCCTTTCAAACCAGTAAGTGTCACCTTCCCAGTCCATGCTTGGCAGAGCGCTCCCAGCGCTGGACTTGTGTGTAAGGGCTTAGAAGTTCTGTGTGTTCATGAGAGCTCACAGCTGGTGCAGCACTGGAATGTGTTGCAGAGATTTGCAGCTTTGCTGTTGTCATATTTCTTTTTTTTAATGTCCCTCTCTCCAAACAATCACATGCAGTTCTAATTGGGGGAAAGTCAGAGCTGCTGCAAACCTTTTCACCATGCCCATGCTGCTTTATTTTTGTTTCTTCATGTACATACGTCAAATGTGCAGCATGAAAACCAATCAGACATACTCTGTGTATTAATGACATTGCTGGGAACATAAAGACTGAGCCATGATCATTAAAATAGGCTGAGAAGTTGTACAGGTTCATTGTCAAAGCAGTGAAATACATTAGGACTTGTGCTGGAGCTTTATTATCCTGCAGTGGGATTTATACCTAAATGGAGGAGTTTTTTCATAGAACATATTTCCTATTAAATCACATCTGGCCTTAGAAAAGTGCCTTCAGCTCCTGTAAACATAGAGAAGAGAGAGCATGTGATTGTCAGATGGAGAATGAAGAAGGTCTTCTAGCACTAAACCCAAGGGGTAACTAACTTCTTGGTGAGATGCTCAGATATATTGCAAATCTGATAAGCTGGCTCCTGAACTGTAAATTTCCTGAGTCAAAGTCTTCTTCCCTTTATTTTTATTCAAGAAATAACACCCTTGACTTACCTCATTTCCAGGATTATGCATGGGAAAATGGTGTTCAGTAGTGGTAATACTTTTTCCAGGAAAATAGTAATGTTTTTAATAAATGGATTTCCATCAGCACATTGGAATTCTCTGTGCACCGTTCCCTTTTGAAACATCTCCTTTAGCAAAGCTGTGGAAGGGTTTTTTAGTTTCTACCCTTTAAAATGGGGTGACCCAACTGCTGTTTGGATTGGGAAGATCTGCTGTATGTTCCAGTAAGTGTCCACTCACTGAAACGTGGACGTACACAGTTCTTTGCCTCAGTTTCAAAAGAAGCCGAGTCCTTGGTGGGTGGTTCAGTTTCCTGCCTTAAAGCCCCATAAATAGGTTTTGAAGAGAACAGAACAGTGCAGTTTTTGCTGGGATTAGGGTGTGAACCAAGGAGCCTCTTGGAATGGAGCCGTTCTGGACCTTTGCTCTGCTTTGGGGAATGCCAGAGTAAAAGACCTCTTTGAAATGCTGTTTATAGCCTGAAATCCTGCTGTGGCCAAAGCCCTGATCCCAGCCAGGCGTGACACAGCACTGCCTCTTTGTGCCTTGTGTTTCACTCCTGAAGGTGCTTCAGCCTGCCAAGATGTTTGGTTGTGATCTTTGTAATTAATTCCCCTTTGTTTTTGTGAGGTTCTGCTAATGGGATTCCTCACTCTGTGGAAGCTGGTGATCAGATTAGTCTCTGTTTCAGAGAATCTCCTGGGAGGCAGCTACACAGAGAGGCTTCACTAAGCATTGTAAACCTGAAAAGATGAACCTTATAAAGCAATTACAGTTCAATTAGTTTTCATGTGGAAAGCCCCAGAATGGGACTGGGGTAAAGCTGTGAATCCAGGTGTCACTTTCTATTGAACTGAGACCTAGGCAGAAGAAATATAAAAGGTAGCCTGGATACACTCTGCCTGTTCCATGCCCTTATCTGTCAGATGCTTTGCTCTCTGAAACTCATTCCTGCTGAGGAGTCCCGTGTGGCCTAGGATAGACACTGTGGCTACAAACACTCCATTGTGAGGCAGAGGCAAGCAGCTCTAAATGCTCATGGAACTTGTCTTGCAGCTTTCCATCGGAGGCATCATCATCCTGAAGGACACCAGTGAGGATATGGAGGAGCTGGTTGAACCCGTGGCAGCTCATGGTCCGAAGATTGAAGAAGAAGAGCAAGAACCAGAACCACCAGAGCCCTTTGAGTACATTGATGATTAAGACCTGAGGTACAGCGTAGTGTGCAGAGTCACCTTTTTTAATACCAATGAAGGAAAAGCCTCTTTGTACCACCTAAAGCAGTTACCAGCACTCAGCACTCTTGGTTTAGCTCTTTGACAGCTTGTGTGTCAGATTTAGAAACATGTTCTGTTCTAATTTTAAGAGTTTGGCAGCTTAGGAGAAGTCCACAAGTTCACTCTTTTGGGTCAGGCCTGACCCAGCTGCACTGGATCTACTCTCTAATCTGGCAGGCTTGACTACTCTTGAGTAGAGCCTGGCTGGGCAGAGAGCAGTGCAGGGGTCACAGGGACTAGTCAGCTCCTGAAAGATGGTCCCAGAGGGGCAAGTAGTTTACATAACAAAGCTGTCATCTACTTGACCTCAGGGTGCCAGAATTTGTCAGTACAGAACTACTGCTCTGCTTCCTGGAGTAGTCTTGTCTTCTCAGCAGTTCTTAGCAGAATTTAAAGACACTCCAGTCATGGGCTCTGTGATGCTCTCTGAGCCCAACATAATGATAGTAGCAGATCTGTTCCAGGCAATAAATGGTGCAGTTCTCAGGTTCCTTGGTTAAAGTGCCTGAATGGGTGTGCAAGTTTTTCACTGAGAGGTAGAAATACAGTTGCTTTATTTCCAGATATGGACTGGCATGTCCCAGGGCTCCCACGAGCAAAGATTATGCATTTGAATTGGTGGATGGGTAGGAAAACAAAATCCTTGCTAAAAACTATAAATGTTGCATCAGTGGCGGGCTCGGGTGAGTGTGTGGGGCCAGCCACAAGAAGCCTTAGTTAAATACATTTGATTTTCTGGTTTCTCTCTCTCCTTCCTCCAGGGTCATGTCATCTAAAGAAGACACTATGCTTGATATCAGAAAGACAGACATGATGACCTTCCTATCGAGATCTGATGTTCAGTGCATGCAGCCCCAATCTGTGCTGAGCTAAAGCTGATAGTCCGTGTTTTATGGCTGAAGAACAGATACATGCTATTTAGTGTACTCTTTCACAAAACCTTGTTTTCAAATAAATATATTAAAAACTCTTGACAGAAAACTTGCTGCTTAAAAAAAAAAAAAGGAAGCTTAACAACTTTTGCTCCCCCCAAATGTTAAAAACTAGACTCAAGTTGTGCATCTTTGTCCAGCAGAGCTTGATTGACTGCTCCTCTGTACAATCATCAGGATCTGTGCACACCTCTGCACTTGTTGAGGCTGAGCAAGGTCACAGCTGCAGCCTGGCCCAGCCATAGCACTGATGCCACAGATGGCAGGTCTCTGCTTGCCAGCAGCTGTACAGATGAGGTCTGCTTCCAGATTACCTCTGTGATCTTCCCCCTTGCTTATCCTTGTGATGGTGTGGGGCTGACAAAAGGGCTCTGGGTGTTTATGATGGGGAAATGGGGGAATGTTTCTCCTTGTTTCACAGAAACCCTTTTGTTTTATGTGTGTGCTTTCACTTCTTTCACCAAATATGAGCTGAATAGCTGATGTGAGCAGGTTACATTGCAGGCCTAGATGGGGTGGACCCAGACATGTAACTTGTCTCACTGATGTGCATCATTAGCTAAGGGGAAATTTTAGTCAGGGATATGGAATGAGGAGCAGTCAGAAAGAAGGAATGGTGCTCCACCATTCACTATCCAGCTGGCCCTTCACCTTTTGGGCTGTAACGCTTCAGAGGGTGTGTCAGCAGCAAGCCAGAGACTGCAGCCCTGGTCTGCTGCCAGCAAATGCTCGGTGAAGCTTCGTCGTTTGAAACAGCACATAAGTGGAATGAGGTTTTTATTGTATGTGTGTGTGGGGAGAGTATTTGCTGCACGTGAACATAGCACAATCTCATGTGCATCAGTAATAATGGAAGACAAATCTTGCATGTAGTGCCTGGGAGCTTCTCCAGCAGATGGTTTATTTTGGTTAATGTTACTATAGCAGTGGGATAGTCTGCCTTTGTTCTCTGCAGAGCTAAGGAATACTGAGCAGAGATGTGGGGCTGAAAGCCAGTTTTGAGTCCTAGGCTTCAGTCAGAAGTCAAGTTCAACTTGACTTCAGTCAAAAGTCAAGTTGAAATGTCTCAGTAAGGTTGCTGGTCAGAGCTTGCAGTTCTCAGCGTGATCCAGATCTCTTCTCTGCTGGAGTGAAGCCACGAATGAACCTGAAATGGCTACAGACAGTTATTGTCAGTAAAGCTGGAAACAAAGAGGGAGCCACTGCTCCAATCCCATGGTCAAAGACCCAGTATTGTGGTGCAAGAAACAGAAGTTGGACAAATGTACATTGGTGAGTCTTATGGTGCTTCAATTCCTTCCCTTTGAATGGATACCTGTATCCCTTACTCCAGCACGTTCTGCCAATGCCAACCAGTATGGTGTGTGGTGGTTTTCAGGTAATTTGTTAGTAATGGCTTGGGTCGTAAAATACTGTGGAGAGGGGAGGACACTGGGAGGAGAAAAAACCCTCATTTCAGGTTGTTCAGCAACTTGCTAGAGGCCAGATATTGCTATAGTCCAAGTGGAAATGCTGGGAATAGCTGGCTCAGAAGGACCTAAAGTCCTGCATTGGAGCTTTGGCCAAGCTGTGAATGCTCCGCTGCTTTTCATGGAACTTTTAGCTGCACTTTCCATATTGCAACGTATTTTTCAGGGTAACCTAAACATACCTGATGCTTGCTACAGGTTCTCAGTGAGGCTGTGTAAATCTGTATGTGCAGAGCAGCTCCCACCGAGCCACTGGGTACTGCCTGGGGCACCACGGAGGAGTCCTGATTCTTGTGCTAAATGATTCTCTTGTGCCTGTGAGATCCCTGCTGCCTTTGGCAGTGATGTTTCCCCGGAGCTCCTTTAGCACAAGCAAATGTAACAACCTCAGCCCCAAACTGATTTCTGACCTGCTGCTCTGGGGCCACAGGTTACACGCAGGCTGCCAGGTTCTTGGAGGAGATTTTGGTGGCTGTAGAAGAAAAAGGCCATGTGTGCCAGGCTGGGGACACCAGGAGGGAACTGGGAATTGGCCTGTCCTCACTTCCCCAACTCTGCCTCTCATTGTGTTTTTTCTTCACTGTGTAAACACATGTGGGAAATGTGGCTTAGGATTTAGAACACTTATAGAAAAGCATCCACTGTTTCTGTTTTGTCCTCCAGCTGCTGTTTTTTCCTCCTTGGACAGGAGGATGCTGGTCTGTGCCTCATGAGACGTGTGTAGCTCAGGCTGTTTTCTCACAGGACACTGCTCAAAAGACTCCAGAGAGGACTAGAAATGCTCCTACAGGGTGCTTTTGAGAGCTTGTGTTACAAAACATGTCCAGACTATAGAATGATCCCATAAGTGCAATTTTTTTTCTAATCTGTATATAATTATTCAGTTTACTAATCAGGCTGCTGAGGGTGCTGCTCTGTGACCGCTTGAGGTGTCACATGGTGCTTGAATGAGGTGCTGAGCTTTGCTCAATTTCCAGCGTGCAACTTGGGAAATTCGGAAATGGCCAGCCTGTGAGTGTCAAAAACAACATGTGAAGAGGCTTATACAGTCCTAAGAGGGTTCCAGTAAACCTCTAGGAAGAGTCTAGGAATGTTCTGGAGATACAACAGGAAACCTCCAGAAAGACTAGAAAAACATCAAGGGAATGGCCAGGAAATGTCCAGAAATCTTCTGGAAAGGTGCTAGAAAACCTCTGAGAAGGTTCTGGAAACCTGTGGGATCCTGCCCCTCTGCTAAGGGGTCTGACCAGTTTCTCTCAGGCAGATGAGACCAATAACCACAGGACTGGCTCAGTGCTTTGAATAATATCATTTAGTTTCAGTGACTCACTAGTGCTGATTTCTGAGGAAGTGCTGCTCTCCTGGGCCTGTCTGGGGATGCTGTGGAGGGACCCACCCTGATTGTTTGCCAGGGGCTAATTGGACCTAATACTCCTGGCTTCGCTAGAGGGAGAGGCCGGGGTGACAGGAAGCTGTTTCTGTCCCTCCTGACTAATGGGTTTCATCTCAATTAACCCTGGTGCAAGTTAAATCACTTCTAAAGCATGCTGCTCTGACAGATCCCAGAGTCCCTCCAGGAGGCCCTGGACATTTCCTTAGCCTCCCCTTTCCACTCCTTAGCTCATGTGCAAGCCCCCTGCTTGGCACAATGCTGGGGACTGAAGTGGTGATGGAGATGTTGGAGGTAAAGCTCCCAAGGCAAGGGGTCTTCAAAGAGGGGGCTGACAGCCCTACAGCCCCCCTGCATTGCTGTTCCTCCCCTGCAGGCATTCAGTGGCCTCATCCTCTCACCTCTCCCCATCACAGCAGTGTCACCCTCCCTATCTCTCCCCTCCCTTCCAGGGCCAGGCAAAGCTCTTCCTCCTCGCCTTTCAATGTGAAGGGTGGGCAGTGCTGATAATGGTGATGATGTTGCCATTTATCTCCTGCATCCTGGCAGCTGCAGCACCCTCCACCCTCACCCCTGCCAGACGCCAGCCTGCCCCAGGCTCTTCCCTTGCTTGCTGCTCTTGGCATTGGTGTCAGGTTGGGTTTTCAGCCCAGCTCGGGGGCCACCTTGAGCCTGCAGCAGTGGCAAGATGGGAGAGCTGGTAATCACGGACATTTCAGGCCTGTGCAAGGCTTGTGGTGTTTGCTTGTAACCTCTGATGGGACCAATGGCCTGGAAGGCCATCACCCAGGGATGCCACACAGGGTGGTTTCATGTGGAAGCAAGGGTCTTTGGTCCCTCAGTGAAAGTAACTGGTTGGGCAGATGTGGTTCAATGTGTTTCTGCAGCACTTATGGGATTAGTCTGGCCCATGCTCTGTCTTGGGAGGAGATGCACTCCATCCCTCTGGAACTGGCTTGACTTGGCCTCCGAAATCCAGTTCTGTGTGGGCAAATGTTCCAGCTGGCAGCAGCCCAGATCTGGAGTTTTGTTTTGAGGTCCGTACTCCAGTTCCTGGCATTGGCTGCACAGCTAAAGTTGGGGTTTTGCTCAGAAGAAATACTCATGCAGGTGCTCAGGTGAGCCATCAGTGTCTCTGCCACTGGGGAATCAGTGTTACCCACATATGGCAGAGAGATGACTCAAGGCAGAATCTGTTTCTGCCCCAAGCCCCTCGGAGATCAGTTTATCAGAGATCCTGGAGACCATAATCCCAGACATCTCAGCCCTGTGCACTTGGTCTGATGGGCCCTGCTGCCTGACAGGGTTTGGTTAAGCAGCGTGTATGTCTGGGTTTTTTCTTTGTGTTTGCAGAGCACGAGCAGAAAATGGGCACAGGAGGGTCTACACTGTAAAGGTCCAGGTAAAGCAGGTCCTGGGGAGCAGGGCAGGGTGCTTGGGGGGATACCCTGGGGCTTGCTGCCCACTGTCGTGGTGCAGGGTTGGCCACGGGGAAGGACAGTGGTTTGGTGGCAACAGCATCCCTGGCCAGGGGTATAAATAGCTGCTCTGGTGACCCAGGGAAGAATGGCTGCACAGGCGAGGTTAATTGTCAGCAGAAATTATGGGGACATTGTTCCTCCTGAGATAACCTGCAAGGGATGAAGCATGGAGCAAATTTTTCCCCTTCAGAGTGAAGGAAGAAGGACCTGAAATATTGGTGCAATGTCTTTGTTCTCAGTTTTAGGGTGGCTCTCCCATTTCATTGTTTTTTTTCCATTCTGTGTCAATGAGAACCAAGATAGATTAACTTTCTGTTTCCCCACCATGTCCTCCCAGAGGAGGAACTGAGATAGCTCCTGCAGGGCTGGGCAAATTCTCTGTTTACTTTAACCTCACATGGAGGTATTTTATTTTTAGCTGAAGCATGAAATCTGGGGTTCAGGGATAGACAAAAAGCAGCTGAAAATAATTTGCTGGAAACATCTGCGTTGGACAGCAGAGTTCATGGGCTCCTTCACAGATGAAGCCTGATGCTTGCTCCTCTTGCAGGCCTGGAGGTTTTGCAATTTGTCCCTGAGTGGTCAGACAGGTGGCCGTTGTCTGTGTTGGTGGCAGCACCAAAGCTGTGCTGATGTGATGAGGGCAGTGAGGCTCACTGGGACTGGGGATATTTCTCCTGATGATGAAGCTCTCTGTCCTGCTGTTTCTGTGCACCCAGCTCCCAAACTATTTTCTCCATATTCTTTTTTTTTCTAGGGGACCATCTCTAGCTCTTCCTTTCCCCTAGCCCCCTGCCATTTTTGGCTGGAATGCCTTGCTGTTACTGCAAACCAGCCCTCTTAGACATTGTTATTTGCCTTGGTTGGGAGTTTAATGACCCATGTGTGAGGTGAGCACATGTCAGAAGGCCCAGCTGGGGCCCCTTTTAGGCCCGGGGCTCTGAGCTGATCTCATTCCCCACAGAGAGAGGAACCCCCAGCCTCAAAAAAGCAGTCCATCTCTCCTGGATGTCAGCTCTTTTCCTGTAGGGAATCTCTGAAGGGTGATCTCTGCTGGAGAGGTACCATCAGCTGTTTTGTTGGGATGAAGGAACAGAGAAAGTGCTGGAGAACTCCCTCTTTCCACACCAGGCTGGTGGCAGCAGCAAGAAAGTTTTGCAGAGGTTGGAGAAAGCAGTGTCTCTTCCAGGGGAGCAGTTGAGACACACAGGGGGCTGACATTGTAGAGGAATAGGCTGAGCCCTGGATGCTCCTGCCCTCATCTGTAAAGTCCTGCTGGGAGAAGAAAACTCCGGCTCCTTCAGCACTGGGCTGCACGTACCTGGGAGCCTCCTTCACTGTTTTGCAGTGGACCTGAAAGGAGCTTTTTGGGGACCCACCAGCCAGTCCCTCCTCCCTCTCTGCTCTGCACTGAGCAGGCCAAGAGGTTTCTGGATCTTAAGAAGAGCTGAGTTCACCCTGTCACCTCCTTCATGCATCCCAGGACACAAAATCAAAGTCTCTGTTGTGCCTCTCCTGGTCAGGACTTGGACAGGAATTTACTGAAGAACGGTGGGATATAAATAGCCTGACATGGGCTCACTAAATCCTCCTGGGGAGAGGCAGAGGAGAGCTGAAACCTGAGGCTCAGCAGCAGCCAAACAAGCCCTATCCAATGGAGACAAAGCAGCTTTATGGCAGCCTGATGCTGGGGAGAGCAGAGAGGTTTTGCAATTCCATTGCCTTGGTTTTCTTTGCAGAGGGCCCTGGGGAAGTGCTGCTGTGTAATTCAGTATGTGAGCAGCATCTCAGCTGCCTCAGCACAGGACATTGGTCCAAGCAAACCCCTCTGCTCCCAAGCCAGTCCCAGTAGGAGCCAGTTTGTGCTCCAACCCAACCAAAAATGTGTCATCAACTAAAATCTCAAGTAACTTCTTATTTATTTATTGCCTCAAAACTCCCTCAAAGTATTCATTGAAAATCCAAACTAAAATCTTCTTTTGGCAATTAAGAGCTGAAGTTTGACACAGAAAATAACAGGATGTTTAAACTTTGAAAAATGTTCCTCTCTTCCCTGCTTGCTTTTGTTTCTAATGCAACCACTTGGAAAGGCTACTGCAAGAAGAAATTTCCACTTGGGTGCAGAGAATAGCCTTCTCTTTTCAAATCAAGCAACAGGTTATGATCCAGGCTGGGATCTGCAGCTCGCAGGAATGCTCAACCCCCTGGCAGAGATGGCAGTGACACCTGCCCCAAGGAAAACCTGAACTGTGGAGCTGGGGTGATGCCCCAGGTGACGGTGAATGCCCTTCTTTGGATACACAGGACAGTGGAATCTTGCTTTTCAGGTTTGAAGCACAAGCTTTGCATCTTCCTGACCTTAGCCCAGGTGCTGGCCAGCAGTGGAGGTTCCCCTCCTTGGGCAGCACGTCCCTGAATAAGTGTCCCTCCCCAAGAACCCCAGGAGCATGACAGAAGGCACAGCAGCCTTGCCTGCACACTGGAGGAGAAATTCTGCAAGAATGTGAGGAGAAAAAGAACAAAAAAACATGATCAAGCAAAGCCCAGATCCCACACAGCCATTACCACCATCCTGCCCAGGGCACGATGTCAGTTCTGTTTGGCTTCTTAGAGCAGAAAGCCAGCTGGATGCACATCAGCCTGAAAATGAGAATCTCTGTAAATCCCTTTCTTTGGCCATGGGCAGTGCCTGATCAACACCAAAACAAAGCAGGTGAGAGGGAACACAGGGGAAAGTTCAGCTGCCTTTACAGAGTAGAGCAGCTGCAGCTGGTCTGCTTCAAAACCTTGGAGCCACTCTCTGAGCCAGTGGGACCGAGACCCTGGGCAGGACATCACTGATCATACAACGTTGTTTTACAGTGTGGAGCTAATGCTTGCTGGAGGCTTGATGTTAATGGGAAGAGGTTCATCAGCACTGTTAACTGAAAAAGGGACAAAGACTCGATAAGGGGCTTGGCCAATCCTCCCCTTTGCTTTGGTGAGACTTCCATCAGGTAACCACTTGTGGGACACGTGCGGTCCTGGCCTCGCTCATCCCGGCCGTGCCAGGGCTGGGCTTCAGCCTCCTCCCGCCGCGCTCCGTCCCAGCAAAGCTCCGCCTTGGTCCCCGACATCTCTTCCAAACGAGCCTCCCAAGCTGGGAGGTTTCAAACGAACTCCCAAGCGAGAAGGCTTTTCCCTGCCCAATGCGGAGAGGGGGCACAAGAGCCTCTGTTAAGGCAGTTTTTCGTTTAAAAACCCGAACGGACCCCAGACCCGCCCGGAGCCCCCTCAGGGCGCTGCAGCTCCGCCCGCCGCGCGACAGGGGGCGCTGTCCGCCCCGCTGCCGCGTGCACGTCCCCGCCACGTGACGCGCCGGTCCCGGGCGGCGATTGGCTGAGAGCGGTCACGTGTGCGGGACGCGGCGCGGGGGCGGGGCCGCGGTTGCCGGGGCGACACCAGCGGCGGCCGAGGGGAGATCGGGACAGGTGGGATCGGGATTGGGGGATTGGGACAGGGGGGAACGGGGGACCGGGGACAATGTGGGGCAGGAGGGACTGGGACTGGGTGGAATGGAGCAGGGGGGTTGTGAGTCAGTGGGATGTGGGGCAGGCAGACTGTGGCGCGTGTATGCGTCTGTGTGTGTGTGCCTTTCCTCGTGCCCTCAGAGATGCCGTGGCTGATGGGCTGTGCTGTGTGAGCCCTGTGCTATACACTAACACCCCCCTTCCTTGCCATTTTCCAGCTCTGTCAGCGATGAGAAGTAGCAGCAGCCCTTAGCGATGGGTGATGTTTTAGCGTACGAAGCTGAGTTACTTGGACTAGTGAAAGAGGTTGGTTTTCTTTTTTTTTTTTTTTTGTTGCTGTTGAAATGAGCAAGGCAAGATTTCTCAGTGCTTGTATTCAGAGCCAGGCATTGTAACTTAGGTCTAAATTCTGGAGTTATTTATCTGGCTAAGTGTTGCTACACTCTGAAATCTTGCTGACTCCTGTCATGCTCTGTAGGTTCAAAAGGCTCAGTGTCTGTTAAATGCCAGCAGTAAAATTTTCTTATTTGGTTGAACAAAATTACTGGCTAAACCAAGGGGCATCATTCTTTCAGAGAGGGTGTACTCAGTTGTCTCTAGGATGCAGGAGGAGATTGAGAGACAGTATTTTCCTACCACGAGGTATCAGTTCTTGGTTTATCACTTGGCAGTCTTTGGCATTTATGGACCATCCTACAGGGAAACTTTGGCATTTTGTTGGTCATTCGTTGAAGCTTTAATCACCTAAAAAAGGATTAATCATTTATTGAAGCATTAATCATCTAACAAATGTCGTTCCTCTATGTTTTTGTCTTGTAGTATTTGGATTTTGCCGGATTTCAAGAAACAGTGAAAGTACTTAAAAAAGAATGTAAAATAAAAGGGAAGCCACTACCTAGACCAGTGAATGTTTCTTCAAAAGATTCGTTGCTTGTTCAGGTAATGCATCATTTACACTTACTTTGAGTAGTAATGAAAATAGAGGCCACTAACCACCCTGTGAGTTATTACAACAATCTGAACAGATTCTTGATCATTTGAAGAAATCTAGCAGTCTTCTTCTAGCACAGGGACCCTCAAGTTTGGAGTTGGGGGTTTTTTTGGTTTTTTTTCAGAACTCCAGTCATTTTGAACTCAAGACACTAGTTTTGATTTACTTTAAGTTTTTACTTATACACTTGAAAATTTGGGCTTTGCTTCTTATATTGATGGTTGATTCAGGCTCTCAAAGACATTAAAGATATGTGAAGAAAGAATATTTGGGTGTTTATTGAATGGTGGGAGATTTTTGGATAAAACTTTTAATTCGAAGTGTTCAGATGGCACTGGAATTCTTCATTGACTAACCTACTGCTGAGAAAATGTGGCTCTTCTGTGTTTGGGTTTTCACTTGATGGTTTTCCCTTTCACAGGAAGATCTACTCACAGCATTTGAAAATGGTGATCAGAAAGTTTTCTTCCAGCTCTGGGAGGAGCATATTTTTTCTTCAGTCCATGACAGTGATCCAGTTGCTCAGAACCTGGAGTTCTATCTCCACATCTACTTTGCCACCTTCCTCTTGAAACAAACTATGGGAAAGCCTGTAAGTTTAGCTCACAATTCAAACCTCACATTGCTGTTGTTTGTTTTACTTCATTTATTTGTCTTTAGTGTGGATGAGGATGGGATGTGTTCTAAGAATCATTCCGAGAATATGTATCCAGTTTTGGACACAGTCTGCATCTTAGATCAACCAGATCCTTTGTATTGTGAAGTACAGAGATGGAAGTTGGAGCTGTCCTTATCCTGCAGTTCCTGAAGTATTTTAACTTGGAAAATACCAGCATGGCAATACTTTCACACTTGTAATTGTAGATCATAGCAGATTGTTAAAACACTTGTTTTGCTTTGAGTTTGGACTGAAGCTGTGAGTTGAAATATAATAATTTCTGATGAAATGGGAAAGCTCAGTTTTGACCAGCTCAATATATCATGCTGAGAAATAGAATCCCGAGATGTTAAAAAACAAAATCTCCGTTATATGGGACTTTTATGATGAAGAGACATTTAAGTAGCCTGGGTTTATCCAGATCAGCCAGGGCTTAATAGCTCCCACCCTTCACCTGTCAGCTGCTGCAAGGGTGTTTGGATGCCTGCAGTCTGTTTTCCAGCCTCTAAGGAGCTTTTGTTCTGTTCTGTGTGCCAGCTCCACTTCCCAGTGCTGTGTGAGTGGATCTTTTTGTTTCTGCACTTACCACTGAAATAAAGCATGTCTAAAGCAGGTGTTTCCTCTGCCCTGAGTGTAGAAATGGCATTTTTCTTTAGAAATCTTGCCTGAAGTGGTCAGGAATAATCCACCTGCAAAAAGCAGTTGTCTGTCTCTTGTTTCTTTGGACCCAGATGACAGAAACAATAACATTGGTTTACGTTTCTTTTTATGGCTGGTGAAAACATACAGTATGTTCTCTAGTTAAATAAATACTGGTTTTTAGACAACAAATATTCTGGACTTTCAAACTTGATATTAATATACTTGGGTCTCTTCTTTTATTTGCCAGCTTCACAGTGCATTCAGAATGGTTTTCTAAATTAAATTTGCTGTTTTGTTTCCTAGAACAAAGCTGAACTTGAGGAAAGGATTTCTTATTTTAAGGCATACCTGGAAACAAAAGGAGCTGCACTGAGCCAGACTACAGAGTTTCTTCCCTTCTATGCTTTGCCTTTTGTTCCAAACCCCATGGTACATCCTTCATTTAAAGAACTTTTCCAGGTAAGTATCTGTGTTGCAGAGATGGTGCTTATGATGACTTAGACTGAGCGCTCTGCACACCGTGCAGGTGGATAGTTAGGAGGTGACTTCCAGAGCTGTGGTTTGATGTTCCAAAGTATTGTTGGCAATACCTGTGGGGAAGGTACAGCCACCATTTCACCTGCTGATGGCTTGCTCCTGCAGTGCAAAACTGCACCTTCACTTCTCTGGTGTGCTGGAAATGGCTGGTTCTGTGGCTGCACTTGGGCTGGATCAAGGAATTGCTTTCTTGCCTGTGAATGTGTGTGTAAACAGCTCCCACATACACATACCTACACAAATTTGTTTGTAAAGCATGTATAGTATTTTTTAGAGTTATTTGCTGTGAATGCTTCCCTGTCTGACAACATGGACAATTATGTTGGCCTGGCTGAGCAGCTGTGGGCAGCCACTCTGGTGCAAGGAGATGCCTTCAGCCTGCACTGCTGCCACACTGCTTTTGGTATCAAACCAAAGCTTAAGTGATACTTGCCATAGGGCTGACTTTGGAAGTATCAGCTGATGAGGAGCTCCAGTTTAACACCAAAAAAAGGCATATCCTGCCATTTTCCTTCGGGACTGGCTATAAATAATGAGATAGATTGGCTGACCTCTGAGATGGAATATGACTACTCTTTTTTAATTATACTTAGCAGCATTTTTTTATAATGCCTTATCTAAGACGAGGTCCTCAGGTTTATTCAGAGTAACCCAGTCTCCAAGCTCTTAGTCCACACTCACTCATATTTTCTTGTGGGAATTGTACAACTCATTCCATGTTAGTGTTGAAACACAGATTGTTTTATGTTTGAGAAAGAGCAGCAGTGAGTCACTGGTTTACTAAGCAGTGTTCTTATGGCATATGTTTTTCTCAGGCATCTGATGCTTTATATAGCTGGAGTTCCTGTCAGTTTGTGTAATACATCTTGAAAAATAATACGCACTCCTCTCTGTAGGAGACAAGGTTCCTTGGTAATATACAGCATGCTGTGGTACACCACTGTCTGGATACTGAGTTGGTAAATGCAACTAGTAAATTCTCTACGCTCTCCAGCATGGTGAAATAAGGGCAAATCTGAGCTCTGAGAACAGCTTGCAACATATATATATATACAGCAGTAAATTTAGGAAACTCCTGCTACTTGTTGGAATATAGAGCTTTCTCTTCTGTTGGCTGGCTTTTCCTCAAGCAGAAACCAGCTTCACTGAAGGCTTGAAATAGAAGACATGAGTATTTGATGGATTCCTAGGAGTAATTTGACTTTTTTCCTTAACTGTTATTTTATTGTGCATATGAGACACTATGTCAGGCAGAGGACAACATTCCAGTTTATGCTGTTGGTCTGTTCTGCTGGTCTGTTTTTCCTACATGAGCTGTTTTTCTCCAAATCCTTATTTTAGAAACATTGTACTCTGATCACCAATGTCATGTCATGACGCTCTCAGTAGTTATTGACAAAACTTAGAATTCCCAGATCTTGTTAGGAGCAAAAGATGAGAACTGAGCAGTGCAAAATTGCTAATTTTGTACTCTGTTTAATACATGTGAAATTAATTTTTTATCTTTTTCTCAAGTTGTTTGTATTTTAAAGGTGCTCCTACTTTTGGGGCAGTTGTTGCATATGCGTACGAGGCACCAACACTGTGTGGTAGTTTTGTACTTTAAATAAAGCTACCTTGTGTTTCTAGAACTCTTCTCTTGGAATAATACTGCACTCCCCTCTGAATTCTGTATGCTTTTGTGGGGAGTGAGCAAACTCATTCACTTCAGTAACAGTGAAGGGAAAATCTTTTCAATCCAATGCTGGCTGCCTTGTTTACTAGTGGGAAGTTGCTGTGATCCAAGCAGTACTTTCTGCAGAGTGTACATATTTGGTGAACAACTGTCATTATTTGTTTTTCTTTTTAAGGATTCTTGGACATTGGATTTAAGGACAAGATTGGAAAAGTTCCTGTCTCTGACTCTCAAAGCCAGACAGACTCCTCGGCTTCTCACTATATTTGTATCCTTCTAAGAAAGTACTTCACAGATAATTAGAAATACTGGAAAGAGGCGGTATAATTTATTGCAAGAGTGTGCTGCTAAGATTTGTTGCAGAATTGCAGTAACATTGCACTTCAGAGTTTCTGTGACAGGAAACACTGTTTATATACCACATTCAAAAATAAACTTTTGAAAAAGTCATGTAAAGACCATCTACAGAGCCATATGAACCTACATGTTTATCAAATGATCATTCTTTGCTTCCATGTATGAAGTACAGGATACCCAAGGGCACCAACCTGACCTGACTTCTTTCGTAGCATTTCTAAAGCTGTTAGTCTTTTAAATTAGCCATTTCAGGGACTAGCTGAAAGTTTTCCAGGGCTTCTAAGGGTTCTAGAAATTATTTTGTCACTCAAAGGTCAGCAGAACATCTCAAGTCTCTGTGCAACATTGTGAGTTGTATACTTATGAGATTTTTATGTATTTATTGTTGATTTATGTATTCTGTGGAGCATCAGGCACTGGCTGTTGGCTAGGACAGTACGAATATCTGGCTTGGTTGAGTTTCTCATTCTGTGTTTCTGGAACAAACACTGAAAAGATGCACGTTTTCCTGAACTGCTCCTACTCGTGCAACAGAAGGAGAGCGGACAGTGCAACAAAGGTAAATGCTGGGCTGTGGTAAGGATGTTCTGTAAGGTTGTCAGGGCTGTGAGAGTAGTGGGAGGTTCACCTGCAGGGGTGGGGAATCCAGTGATGCATGGCAGAAAGTCCTTGGAAATCCAGACCCCAGCTTTGGTGATAGCTAGTGATAGACTTTTCAAGCTCAGTCAGGTTCGAGCAGTCAGTAAGTATCAATAAGTATGGACTAGAAATGGGAAAGGGCCTAGTAGTGGGATTTGTATTAATCATCTATTCTGTCCTGAAATGTGGTAAAAACAAGTGGAGAACTCCATACAAATGTATACTAGTTCTCCTTTTTTAGTTCTGATGAAAGCAAGTTGCCTCAGATTCCTTTCCCTTACCTGCTTAGGCCTATCTGCATCCTCCAGGTTTCAAATCTCACTCAGTTGTTCTAAAGACTGTCTGATGATCTTAGACAAAGTTGATTTTTGTTCCTATTTACTCATTCTGTTTAAATAGTACCTCCTAAAATAGTGCTATTAGTAGCTTCTGAATAAGAATGTGTTCATTTAAATGTGATTGGCTGGTGTGTTGCATTTTGAGGCAACACTTAGTGTGTGTTATGACTTGGGACCTTTAGAAATAATAATTTCAGCACAGAATCCTGTTAGATGCTGGTAACACTTGAAATGTGTGCCTTTTAAAAATCAGTTCAATAAATAGAACTTAGGTTTCCAACTACCTTGCATTCATTTTTTCACTTGGCTTTCTGCATACACTTTCTAATTGAGGGATCTATAAGAGACCAGTTGGATTCTTAAAATTACTTTTCCTCTGGAGTTATTTTAATCTGTAGGTTTACCCTGAGGATTTACTCTTTGTAGACTGAAGTAAGGAGAAAGTTAGGTTTTCTCCCAGTGTGAGTTCCATGTGTTTTCTTTGTTATTTTGTGCTTTGTGTTGTTGCATTAGACTTCCACTGAATAATAGAAAGGTCTTTTGGATTTTTATTTTCCAGAAGTTGCACTTTTTCCTAGTTGAGGACTTTCCTGAAGGCAATAATTCCATGCTTTTATTAAAAAGAAGTAACTATGCAGTTGGGCCTGACTTATTTGGGGCCTAATTTTTTTTAATTTGTCCTAATTTTTTTTAGTTCTGTGCTTTGTACAGGAACTGTCGTGGGATTGAATTCATGCAGGTCAGCCTTAATTTGCAGATCTGTTATGTGCCTTCAAGTCAGTTTGGGTTTTTCATAAAGGTTACTAGAGGACTGTCTTGTATGAAGGTTTTGGATCCAAGAGGTTATTTTTGCAGTATCCTGCTCACATCACATGGGCTCCACAGGACTTACTTGCTACTGGAGAATATTTACTTTATTAGTGAAGGGGAAAATTCAAAGAAAATTTATAGCCAACACATGAATGAAGAGCAGTATGGCAGGGTCCTGAAAACAGCGTTTTGTAAATAGTTGCCAGTCATCAGCCTGACGTGCTGAAGTACTTCACGTTTGGGTGGGGTGGTGTAAGTGCTCTTGAGGGTGTCCTGGAGTGTTCAGTGTGTTTACCTTGCCTGATTTACCTGCTACAGTCTGGCTTCTTACCCATTTGCTAAAAAATTTCAGTTCCTGTATGACTTCCAAAGCTATTTGTGTGGCAGTTGTGCTTAACTTACAGTTCTCCCATATGTTTTCAGTTTGGCTGGAAAGGAAAAAATTGCAGAATGGTTGGCATCTTGCACAGGGAGCTTCAGACCCTCTTTGTGTCCTCTCTGCTAACAGGAACTGAGGGAATGAAGTATTTGGAAGTGTGTTCAGCTGCTTTTCCCTTCACTGCCTCATTACAAATCTGTGGATGAGTTCACAGCCACTCTTCCACTGTTTTGGGGAGAGGGAGAGTGGAAGAAGTGTGTCAGGCTGCTGCACTAGAGAAGGTGGAGTGTGACCTACCTGTCTGTCAAGACTTGCTAAGGTCTAAATGACTGTGTATGTGGAAAAATGTCAGTTTAGAGTATGGATAGTAATTTTTAAGCAAGAAGGGGACTGTGCTGAGTTTTGGTTATGTGGTTTTTTCCTGCTGACTGCAGTTGGAAGATATATTTTCAACACTGGAAATTTTACCCACTGGACTATGAAAAGCAAGCAAACTCTGAGGAGGTTTAAGCTTTGTGATTTGATGCTTCCAACTTTCCTCTGAGTAAAAGTCACACTCTAGATAAATCCATTGGTAATTTTTGAATTGAATGTGTTGTGTCACAGTTAAATAAAAATATATTCCCATTTTCTCAGGCAACAGAATAAAGTGCTGGAGTGTTTAGTTTTGTGCAATGGTTGCTCTCAGAATCTGTGTTAGTTTAGAAAAATGTTCTTGTTTTGAGGCTGTATCATATTAAAGCTGTGGTCACAGTTTAACACTAATGAAACAAAATAGCTGTGAAATAAAAACAAAATCAAAGTTGAGTTATTATCATCAAGGCTGAATAATTTGGTTGTCTTTGGAAGTTATCTTAACTCTTCTGATTTTTAAGTTAATATTGATTGGAGTTGAGATGATTTTAACAGCTTACAGAATTGTAAAAAGCTTAGCACTTTCAGCAGGGTTGCTTAATGCTACTGTTCTAGTGGTGTTTTGTTTATTGGTCTGGGTTTTTTTAAGTGAATTTTTCTGGATTTGAACAGGATCTGTGGCTTTGTCACAGCTTCTGTTGTTGTTTCACACCAGGTTTAGCCCCCTCCTAGGAAGTGCAAGAGAAATATCATTAAGGTGGCTTGATTTGCAGCCTGGTATGAGTTGTCAGTCACAAACCCTGCAGGTGCAGAATGCTGTGGTTCATGAATGGTTCTCAGAAAGGAGCCATCCTTAGTGGGGAGGAGACTTGGAGAGTAAAATAACCGTCTTTTGTTTTTTTTCTTAACTTGTAGAAGTAAGAAAATGTGCCTTCTTTTACTTCGTGTTTTATTTTAAGACTGTCAGTTTATAGCTGGCTTATAGCTAAAGTCTACCAATGCACATTTTCTCTAAAAGATTCCATTAAAAAGATAATTTTGTTGTATTTTCTGAAAGCAAAAAGAAGCTGTTATGCCACCTGCTGTTTTAAATATCAGTGAGATAAACTGTATCATGTTGGGCTGTTTAGAATGCTTTACTTTAACCCAGAAAGATTTTAAATCTGTGTGAGGGAATCCTACCTTTGTCTGAAACTCCACAGCGAAGCTGATTCCTTCCCATTGTTTAACAGAAAGTCCTATGGTAAATATTTTGTCTGTTTGCAGATGGGCCCGATGCCATTTGCACAGCACTAAAGCAGTACTGGCTTCTCTGCAAACTAATTTAAAACATGATGTTCTAGCAAAGTACAAAACATCAGCCGTAACAATGGAATTATTGTGCCTCCCTTCATGGTTTCGTCTGGTCACAGAGATGTGCACTGTTGTCCACTGCTCCAGGTTCTGTGCCCAGTTCCATGCAGAACACTGGCTTGGCTAGGTCTGAGACTGGGGTGGAGGACACAGATTCTGGTACTCAGTTTGCTTTTCTCTCTAAAGTAATTGAACCTGAAGGAGCAAAATGTATCAGAAATGTAACTTTTTTATTATTCAGATAGAAATGAAAGACAAATATGAGTGATTTTCAGAAACTGAGGATATTAAAAGTGAATGATATAGTTTACCATCAACCAGTAAATGATGGATTATCCTCTTCACAAATGTGTTCAGTGATGTTTACTGCCTTATAGTTGCATTGTTACTGTAGCTGTGAAGCAGTGGGTTCTTTGGACAATTAAGGCATAATAAATACTCATAGGTGTTGCAATGAAATGGAATCATGCTAGAGGTGTGAAATTATCCTTGTAGGCAAATTCCACACCTCAGAAATTGAGGTGGTCCCTTCAGAGCAGTAAAATTCTTGTGGGTTCTTTTGTCCTTCTGTTTGAATAGGTGATGCTATTTCTTTTTTTATTATTCTCTTGACAGAAATGATGCAACATCTTCATCAACAGTTAGTGAAGTGTGAGCACAGGTACATGACCAACCTGAAACGATTTCACAAATTGCAGGTGGACTACCGTAATCTCCTTGGGGTCACTGCAGAGCTGGTGGATTCTTTGGAGGCCACAGTCATTGGCAAGACGGTAAGAGATGGCTCAGGTGTGCAGTTGCTTCCACACCCCTCAGAAAATGGAGACTAAAGGGTGAATTAAGCTTCATAGTTATGAGCATTCTTTTAGAACTGTGGCTCTTTACTAATGAAACACAGCACTTTGGATGAGCAGTTCTGCCATTGCCCTGGTGAAGGAGGGTAAAAGAAGTGCAAAAAATGGGTTGAATTGTGCTGTCTCAGAAATCTTGAAAAAATCATCACCATCTCCCAAGACATCTCAGATCTCTTGTGAGAGTCCCCTTTTGAGCTTTGGCATCAGCAGTGATTAGAGGGCATTTCTGTGATTACTGGCTGCAGTCCAGCCCATCAACAATTGTTGTATATTTAAAACTTCAGTCACGTCTGTTTTAAATTCCATGGTAGTGGAAACAATCTTCTTATCCAAAATTTTGGTGAGGAAAAGCTTTGCTCTCTATTCTGCTAAATTGGACTTGTTAATTTAATTGATAAAGGGAACAGGGATAGGAGTGAATGAGTTATGCACCATGTGAAATGGGCCACATGTATGTGACTGGAGAAGGTACAACTTTCTTAGGAGTATTTTTATATGAAGTTGATTGTCTGTTTCATGTGTTGTGCTGTCTCCTCTGGGAGCATAACTTCTGTGTAACCAGAAGGCTGTTCTAATGGCAGATGTTAGTGGCCTCTAGCTGCTTTTAAGGGAACTGTGAGTTGTTAGCAGGGAGAATGACCTGGCATTTCCTGTGCTGCCTGCTGTAAAGTCAGTGTGTGCCTTCCTCCTGTCATCAGCATGAACACCTTGTGGTTTGTTACTCTGCATCTGGGATCACTGCTGGGTATTACTGCAGGGAAGAATTTGCCCATAGGGGTGGATTATGCTTTACAGCAGATTAGGGAAGGTATCTGCTCACAGGAGCTTCGGTAACAATTAAAAACCACAGTCATTCATTTGCTGCCTCCCATTTCACACCTTCGTGCTCTCAGGCGATCCAGTTACCCTCTGTGGTTGGGAACCGGACATTGGTTCCCTTCTGTTGCGGATCTTGTTGAATTTCCTTTGTGAGCCTTGTGCGGGGCACTCGTTTGATCCTTCCCGAGTGTGTCCAGCTGAGGGTGCTCTTCCGTTATGGATCCTGGATTCTGTCATTTCTGAATCCAAAGTGGAGTTGGGTACTGAATAAAGTGATATTGAAGTTACAGCGTTCTGATTTTGAAGGGGTTTATTGTCCTGCTGAAGGTCTGGGAATATCAGAAGTGTCCCCAGTTGGGTTTCTGTGATCTCGGTCCTCTCATCTCTCTTCTGGGGAAGGTACTAACTCACCTAAAATTAAGCTGTTCTGTTGTGGTGTAGACTTCCCAAAACAAAAGAAACTAAACCCACTGAGATGTTTTGTATTGAAAAACAAAGTGCTGTACTGTGTAATTCATATTTATTCTCTCTGCTGTACAAGACAGTTGTGTAAGTTCTGCACTTTAGGTAAACAAGGTAAACAACATGTCAGCATTGTTTAAAGCTCAAAACTGCTTCATCTTTAAAATTTGATTTGATTTTGAACCTTTTGATTCATGAAAATCGGTATGCAAATAGAAGTGTGACAAAATCTGGTTTTCTTCTATACTCTCTGAAAGTGTTCAGCTCCAGTCTTGTGAATAGCATAACAATTCCCAGATAAAGAGAATTTACAGTTTTTTAAATTTCTGAACAGAATAGTAGTTGAAAAACCAAACAAACAGCCTTTAATATAGAAACATTTGTCTCGTAGAAAGTGTAAGTTTTATGTAATCCTGTTCTCACATTGTTTCCTAATTTTTAGATTACACCAGAGTATCTTCAAAGTGTTTGTGCTTGCTTGTTTAGCAATCATATGAAACAAACTGTAGCACACAACATTGACTTCACAAGGCCTGGAACTGTAAGTATAAATATTTGGGATTTTTACAGTAACTGTCTTAAAAGACAATACTACTTAAGCTGTATATAGAACAATAAATGTTCTATAATGGGAAAGACAAAACATAATGTGTTCAAGCTTGTATAAGAATATGGCAATACATGGTTTTGTTGATCTCAGATCCTGGTCAATGACATGGTTCTGCAGTTATAGCTGTGTAAGTATGGTTAATTCTGTTATTGTGAGGACAGTAAGATTTGTATCTGTTAAAATGCTAACAAAATACTTCAGAAAACCCCAAACCAAATCCCAAAACTAATGTTCTGAGTGTGGTTTGATGGCACATCTTAGCCAGTTTAGTTTAGCTAAAAAGGGGAGTGGTGTTGCTCAGCTCTGGACTCATGCTCTGTTCCTTTCTGTTGTCAGTGATGCTCCTATAACTCTACAGAGAATTGGCTTAGCCAGCTGAAGGAGAACCATCACACAGGATCATGAGAACAAATGTGGAAAAGAGGAGGAAGAGCCAGTTTTAGATGAGCAGTTAGCTGATACACCTAAGCTACCTTTCTGATTTATGTGATGGTCTTTTAACATCCTATCTAAGAAACTTTGATCTTATTGATAAGCAGCTCAGGATCCCTAGGGTTGGTTTTTGCCCTCTTGACCATTCTCTGGTTTCTTTTCAGATGACTGCAGTACACCTCGCTCATTTATGTTCTGCTCAATCTCTTCTGCCTAAGTGGGGAGAGAGTTTTGGAGTTATTTTTCAGCAGCAGAACCAGCTTAGGATAGTTTCTAGTGTCTATGAAGCTATTCCTGTGAGATTTTAAATGACTTAATGATAGTATAAGAGCTGTTTTAAAACCTAGCTTGTTCAAGTTTTTCAAATAAGTATTAATCTTAAAACTACATCAAAACATTTTACTAAGAAAATATTGTGTACCACTGTTTTACATAGACAAGCCAAAATCATGAACTGTGCTTATTGTTTTGCCATGGCAGGCATTCATGTGTACTTAACTTCGTAGCAGGAGAACTTAGTGAAGTGTCAAAGGAAAAGCAGAAGAAAATAAAATTCCTGCTCCTTATTCTAGCCAAGGTTTTTAATAACCATGCTGTGGGTACATTTTGTTCCTCTTGAAACTTTGCTACAGAAAGATAAGGAGATAATAAAAATGCTTCCTTTTCTTTTCTACGTGGTAATATTTTCAGAGATACGTGTTATTCCTCATTGCTCTTCAAGCTGTTTTAAATGCCCTCACTTTCCTGTTAATAGTCAGAACTCCTTTCTCTGACCTGCCATGAATTTCGGAGGTGTACTCTTATGCAGCCTTCAAAAGCTGCTATTTCAGGGTTTCAGGAAGGAGCCAGGATCTGTTTGTCTGCTACCTCAATATTAGGTGCTGTCTGCTCCCCTCTCCTCAGACTTACACCATGTCCATAGTTTGTCATCTCCCATCCCATAATGTCCCTCTTCCTGCCCCATCTTTCTTCTAACCAACAACTTTCAGAGGTCTTTCCTCTTTCCTTGCCAGTGGCTTTTTGAGATAATGCTTTAGGTACCCCAGTAGTCTTCTGTACATTTGCCATCTGATGTTGAGGTGTGTTTCTCCTTCCCTGTACTGAGATCATCCGTTCTGTACAGCCACATGCCCTTTTCTCTCTGTTCCTGCTCTCTGCTTGCATCAGAGATTCAAGCAGAAAAAATTCTCTTTTTCTCCTGTGCTTTCAATGTGCTCCATTTGCCCAGGGTTTTGCTCATTATTTCTGTTCTTCTTATCATACATTGATCCTCTGGTCTCTTGAACCCTTTTAGGAAAGGGGCAGAGGGAAAAGTGTCATCCTTATGCAAGGTTCTGATTTTTGCTTCCCTAAAAGTGTCTCTAAAAGCATTTCTGCTCCAAAAGCGCCTTTGCCACTAACGGCACTGTGGCCACTTTGACACTGCCTCCAGCTGTGCAGATAGGTTAGAGAAAGAGGATGTGTTGGTGGTGGATTTTTTTCCCTGCTGGAAGTAAATTTTTGTCTCCCTTAACTAGGATAACCTGAGTAAAGCTGTGTACTTCTGGCACAGTTATATCTATTTTTATACTAGGCTTTACTAGCATAACTATTTCTGTGTGACTTTGTGGCTCATTTATCCACACTATTTGAGGTAGTTGCTGTGACAGCCAAGCTCTCTATTGAAGGACCAGTCCAGTTATAGCCCTGAGACTGTTTAGATTATGGGTTTCTTGATTGGTTTTTAGGTCATGCCTTGACATTGAGGTTCTAGCAGCTACTGTGGTTGAACTCTCATTTTGTTTCTATAAGCAGATCCACACAGGCTCTCTGAGGCATTAGCCAGGTTTTGGAGGGCTAATCACAGTCTTTGCATATAGACATTCACTACATCATAATCAGGTTTCCTCATCTTATCCTTTTGTCCCCTCTTGATTGATCATATTTTCTTATTTCCCATGTAAAGAGTTCTGGTTATATACATGAATAGCAGACATATAGAAACACAAATGTTCGAAGAAAAAATAGAGATTATCTTCTGAAAAGAAAAATGAGACTCCTTTCCCATCATCCCAAAATATTTTTAACCACCTCCTGGCTTTGTTGATGCAGGAAGCCAGATGAGATGGACTAAAATTCTGATTGTTTGCCACTAGGCCACTCAGGCATGCCATTACTTTTTCTTCAAGGATTCAAATACTTTATTGTTATACACTCAGATGTTATTGTTCTACCCTTAAGTGGTTTCAGGTTTTTGCATAAGTTTTGGAATAAAGCTGGAGGCACCGTGACCCCGACTAAGTAGTAGCACGAGTTCACAGCATCTGTGCTGGATTTGTGTTGGAAGGTTCCTTCACTTTTTGCTCACAACTACTTAGAGGCACTAGAGTGTGGTCTTTCCAACTACTCCATTTCACAAACCTCCGTTTGCTGTAAGGAACAGCCATGTGCATAATTGTCTCTGACATTACCAACGTCAGGACAAGACCCTGAAATAAATTGGTTCTGCTGGATCAATATCTCTAAATAAATGAGCAGAAAAAGAAAATCATTAGCAAGGAAATTACTTTTTTGTTGTACTGTCATGCAGCCTTAAATTTCTACCACCATTATTTCGGGTATGAGTGGATGTGTATTACTTAGTTTGGAAAGAGGAGGTGCTTGAGTTCACAGCCACTTACACTGGTGCAACTCAGGGGACAATCCAGGTTTTGGGTCAGGTTCTGGGAGCAGAAAATGCTAAAACTGCATCATTCTCTGAGATATGTACTTGAGCTTTACAGTTACATCAGTTTGTTTACTTACAGTTACAGTTTGTTACATCAGCTACACTACGCTGGCAGTTTTTAGTTACACTGGGAAGGAGGATTATATGAGTACAGTAACCAAAATGAAGTATTGCCCAAAGAAATTAAGGACTATACCTTGGATTATATCCTTGGTAGCATTATTTGTATGCAAACTTCATTTTGTTCCCAGTACATTGTGCTCAACTTTTAATGTTGGGGAAGTTGTATTGTGTAGTAGTAGAAAGCTGTGGGGTCTCAGGCTTTGAAATTACAATACAGGTGACCTGTATCAGTTGTTAGTGTGCAAACATCAGCTTCCTGGCTTGCCCCCCACCATGGCTGAAGGCATGTCCTTTCAAACTGGAAGAAATTTGTATCAGGAGGACAAATCCCAGAAGCAACTCTTACTTACCAAGCTGGCTTTGGGACCTGAGGCAATAACAGCCGAAAGAGTTTTCTGTTGTAATCATACCCCAAAATCTTACTTAGCAAGGGCTTCTGATGTCAGCTTTGTGTTCCCTGGTGAGCTGGATTGGATCTCGTTCTTTTGCAGAGCAACTCCATGCCTCTTGCCAGCTCTGTGACCTCCTGGGTCAGCTCGTGAGCCTGATCTACAATCCATTAACAGGATGCATCTGCTGCATGCAGTGGGAGAGAGGCCACACTACTGTGTTACAGTTGGGAGATGTTTCCAAGGCCTTTCTAAAGCCCTTTTTTACCGTAAGGTTTTTCTCGTAGCTGCAGTTGAATGTTATCGCCACCTTCCATCATCTCATTTGACATGTGTGGTACAGAATTGGGAGATAAGAAACCTGAGAGGATTGTCAGAGAAAAAGGTCTGGATTTAAGAATAGAAGGTCAGAGCAGCAGGTCTGACAAGCAGAGAAACATTTATTTGAAGATTTAATCGATTCCTGACTTCCTAGTGTTCATTTGGATAGGGAACTGATGTGGGTAATGGTAAATTTGAAAAGTGTAGTTTCACTACAGTGATCTACTACAGGACCATAGTCCCTTATATTTTTAACACTCTTGAGATAAGTTTTACTTTTTTTTACCATTTTCCTTTTCTAGTAGTGATTTGTCTGGTGGATAAGAAGCAGGGGTTGTAGTTTTTGATGCCTGCAATTTTCTGCTCAATACACATCATGAAGCCAAGAGGATTCTGGCTTTTTATTACAAACACAGTACATTCACGCTCCATGGAAAATAGCACAGGCTCAAGTCTGAAACCCACAGATAGGTTTTTTGGATTGAAGTAAGTTGTGCACCTTCCTGGAATAATTTGGATTAGGGATAAGGTAATAAAATTCTCAAATTTTGGATTAGAGGCAAAACAGGAACTGCTTCTTCAGATGTGCAGTTTCTGTCAGTAGTAGAGATGGGCGTTAACCACTGGAGAATCTTTCTGTGACCTGAAAGCAGTAAAGTTGTTCGCATGTATTATGTATGTTTGCATATATTGCACTTGTGTCATGGAATAGAACAAATGCCCATTATGTTTTTACTATTATTCAGACTGATTATATTTACCTGTAGCTACAATTAGGTGAATTAATGTCCCTTGCAAATTTTATGTCTCTTTTGACACCACTCTTGAAGCTGCGGAAAAGTAGTGGGGTGGGTTTTTAAAGTTCTGTCACTTGACAAAGATACCAGCTCCTCTGTTAAGTTAAACTGTCACTTACAAACTGTGAACAAGGAAGAATTTTGTTTTATTTTTGGGATAGCTGTAATGACTACCGTGGGCTCCTATTTTTCTTGTACTCTGTGCTTTTTTCCTCAAACATGCTTTTTACTGCAACTGTGCACATGCCATCAAGCTGTAATAGTTGGTGGCAAGTATTCCATTTCTTACTTGGGAAATTTCTGCACCAGCAGACCACATGAAACCTAGGATCAGGGTAATGGGAGGCTTTTAGTTTGGTTTTTTTAATCACACTCTAAACCATTCAGAGCTGATTCACCAGGTGTTATTATGTGGATGTTTGCTCTTCCATTGAAAAATAAAGTGCTCGTTGCACTAAACAGCATCTACCCTAAGTGAGCTTTTCTTTGGATGAAATATATTTTCTGCATCTCTGTCCATGGGATGATTTTTATATGTTCCCATTTATGTATGGAAAAGAAGAAATCTACCTCTTCATGTAAGCAAGGAGAAGTATTTCTTTTCCTGCTGATACAGTATATAATGCCCTTTTCACAAGTTGCTGCAAGGTTTTTTGTTTACATGAACTCTTTAAGGGTAAGCTGTTGCCTTCAGTAGGGGTTTCCACAAACTTTTCCTGTTACTGTCCTCAAATCATAGAATAGCCCAGTTTGGAAGGACTTTGAAAGGTTGTCTGGTCCAACCTTTTGTGATTTCCTTTAATGTTAAATCTTTCCTTTAATGTCATCTTTTGTCTTGATGCCTACGTCTATTTTCACTGACTCAGGCTGTGCGTGTGTTGAAATGTCTCTCATCATGATACAGGTTATCCCCTGGTTTCTTTTGCTCACTTATTGGTCTCTATCGATGTCATCCTTTGTCTTAAATTTAATTTTAAGTTGTCTTTGCCAGGAACTGTCTATATGTGTGTATAGCACCATGGAAGTTAAAGTAATCATTCTCATCAGGGAATTCTAAGTGTCATGGTAATAAAAAGAAGAATGTCAGATTTTTTAAATTGGTTAAAGAATAAAAAGAACTTCATTTTCTGCTCACAGTGAAGAGTGGCGAGTTTCTTATGTCTTCTGTGTAAGGCTGTATATGTCAGTTAAAGAGCAGCCTGCTAAATACAGTGTTTATGTGCTTATTCATCTGTACAAACATGTCCTCTAAAGTAAGTACTGGCACGTTTGCACAAAAGATTGGAAGCAGAATAATTAATGTTGGTCTTACTTAATTGTGTTGAACTGCATGCTTTTATTTTTAATTAGGACTGTTCTTTTTAGATACAAAGCTGTTCTAAGTATTTTAGTCTAATTAAAGAGAACATGGCATATTTTGTACTAAACTACTCAAACCATGAATTAGCACCATTCTTTTATTTTAGTAACTAAATCCTAGGTTTCCCTCCAGAGACTTCCTTAGTTTATCCCTAGAGCCTTTTGGCATGAAGCATTGATAACATTGCTGAAACACCTTAAATTGTCTCTCTCAGCCTTTGGAGTGTGCTGGTCAGAAACTCCAGTCAAAGCAAGTGTGGAGAGTAGTGGCAGGTGCTTTCTCAGAAGCTGAGGTCTTCTGATCCACACCATGTTCAGGGTATCTCTGTTAGCTGCCTCAGTGGAGTGAGCAGTACAGGTAATTCCTGTACATTTGTCAGTGCTTTGTGTGTTGCTGTTCTGACAGTGACAGGGTGGAACAATGTGCAGACTAGGTGTGTTTGCCAGGTGTTGAGAGGAGAACTTACAAATAAATTACAGGAGAGACACAGGAATTTCAGTTCTGAGACATACAAGTATGAGGATTGGGAGAACATGTTTATACTTTTGTTTTCAAAGCTAATAGTCTGTTAATTTTTAGCTAATTTTTATTGGTTGTTTTTTTAGAACTGTGCATTTCTCTGTGATTTATTTCTGTTAACTTATTTTTTTAATCTTCTTTATTTTAATGTGTGTCTGTTTGCCTATAAAGGGATATTACTCTATGAGCCCTTGTGATGACGGATATGTAAGTGTCTATCTTTATTTCCTTTCATGTTGCCTGCTCAGTCTGTCACAGTCTGTATTTCTTTTCATTTCACAACATGCAGCAATTTTCTCTGCATTTTAACTTGTCACAACATTAACTGTGTGGTTTATGAAAGGCCAGAAATGTGCAGGGCTGGGAAATTCTGCATGGGGAATGGAATAGATGTTCTGGGTAACCTTATGGCTTCATAATGCACATAACACAGCATGTCAACATGAGAGCAGCTTTGTCCACAACTTTTACATGAAACACAGCTTCTTATAGCATGCAGAAAGCAATTGTTTCTTCCATGGGATCATCTGTATATAGTATACAGTCTCTCTGAAGTGTGCCAAAACCAGCTGACCCCACAACACCTTTGAGAAAGCAAATAAATATTATTGCTCAAGATAATTCAGCAAATTGAGTTGTGCTCTTCAGAGGGGTGTTGTATTCTACATATTTGTATTTTTCATTCCTAAAGTCAAACTTCCTTTTGGTAGTAAAGATTGTAAAATTCTTCCACACAGTTAAAATGATCTTCTTTCACTGAAAACACAAAATTATATTCTGTGTACTGCCTGTGACTTCTGTAACCCAGATGGGAGTTTGTATTCTGGCAATACTACAAGTACACCATAAGTATCTAATTTTGCCCATAGTCAGTGCATTCTTTGTGAAGAAAGGAAATGAGTCTACTTCTGAGTAACTCAGTATGTAATCAATTCATAAAAGTGATTGACACCAATTCTGAAAAATGCCAGTCAATTTAAAATAATACATATGTACATTTTTATCACTTTAGGTAAAACAAGACTTTGCCTTTCAAGAAAAGCTGCCTACATTTCAAACATATATATCACCTGGAATTACACCCCTGTGGGCATTCAACTTTCCACTTGAAACAACATTCTGTTTTGAAAAATAGTCACAGAAGTATTGAATGCAATGGACTATTCCTTACATACTTCTTTTTATCTTCATGTAGAGAACACTGCCCACATCCGCCTATGGTGAAAGATCACCTGTATCAATCAGCCTGTTCCCATTGATGACATGAATGTTCATAATGGACACTTTTTGCTTGATGTTAAGCATTTTGTTCCCTCACATAATGCTCTATTTTGAGATTGAGAAAGGTTGATTACAGATGAGCAATTATAAATCAAATTATTATTGCTGAAGAAAAACTTTCTCCTTCTACAGCTTAGTATAAAGCATTAGTTAAATTCAACTTTATACATAATGTTGAATGTGATAACTTATTGTGCAGAGTTGTTTATAAAATTTTTGTAAAGCTGTCTGACTGATTCTGGGGTATTTCTTGAATACATGGGTAGCTTTCAGCTCCTCTCACTGTTTATGTATAGTATTTTATACTTCTTTCTGACATTTGTGTTGTCATTACATTATCACACAGTATTACTGTGTGACTTTTTAATGTACACATCAGATGTCTTAGAGAACCTGTTTTATATGGCAAGTGGGAAGTTTTCATAACAGCATATCTCTAGTATAAGTAAGAAGAAAAAGAATTAAAAATATTTGCAGATCTTCTTACGAAATAACTCTGCACAGCCCCAGTAGACCTGCCAGGTTACACAAGCTCAGGGTCCAATCCCTCACAGGCTGCGTGGAGCAGTCTTCTTGTTATTAGTGTGTAACAAATGAACTCAACATAGATTTTTGAGTTCTAATGATTTGTAGAAATCTGCTCAAATTTTGTTTTTACTCTTCATATATTCGTCATGTATCTTTGATTATTAATTCTGAATCTGCATTGAATTTACACTGAATTCTTACAGCACATTTTCAGAGTGGGAACTGAGGACAGAATCTGGCTTTCAGCTTTGCCTTCAGCATATTATGAATATATACATCAAACAGCAAGGGGATATGGCTTGAATATAGGGCTGCAGTATTTGATAAAATCAGTTGACGTTTTGGCTTGCACATGAAGTGCATCTGTTTTCTTTTATAAATATTGATTTATTTTTTTTTCCCTTTGAACTTCTTTGGTTTATTCCATGCTGTTCGTATTCATGCCTGTCTTTGTTCAAAAATAAAGGGATGCCATCTGTGGCTAATGTGCATCGTGACAGAATTATTTGACTTAATGTGGCACCTGGTTTGGCTTTGGCAAGAACCAACACAAACATAAGTCATACCCCATGATCCTACCAGAATGAGCTATGCTTGGGCTGTTTTTCTCTTGTGTTTCTTTTTCTTTCCTTAAGACACTGAGCTTCTGCATGTCTTTCAGTTATGACAAATGATCCTCTCTCAAGACAGGTTTTGCATGAAATGTATTTTTTTCAAGATGAAGTCTAAGAGTGTTGGGACATAGGAACATGTCCGCCCCAGGTTCTTCACACTCTGTTTTTCATTGGCAATCTAAGGTATACTGTGACTCAAAAGGTTAAAATTGTGTTTAACCTGTTCCAGGAAAGGTAAGACTGGGGAAAGAGCTTGAGAGAAAATGATGAGGAAATAAATCTTGCAATCTAAGAAAAATGAGATTAGTGAAGAGGAGCTACTAAATCATTTCTATTTATGGTGATCATGCCATAAGCATTCAATTGTTTAATAGCGAAATAGTAACTTTTAGCTCTTGCACTCTGCCATTCATTGCTAGATCTCAAACCCCAGCTTGTTCAAGAGATTATGCCTGTATCTGCTTTCCAGATGAGAAGAATTGAGGCCCAGAGACGTGAAATGATGTGTTTGGATTCTGTCTGCAGTTGGTGGCTGAATCAGGACTAGAAGTGTATCTCGTGAACCAGTGCCTTACTCAGCATGCCACAGTTACAGATACAGATTAACTTACTTATGACTAATTGCAATAATGCAGATGAAAAGGAAGAAAGGAAACCTCTGCCTGTAACATGGTTGCATTCTTTCTGCTTCTGACCATAATCAGATGGAGAAATGACAGTGCAGTGAAGAACAAACTAGCCCCCCAAAACTTTCTCCATTCCTGTTTAGCCTTGATGATTGAACCTATGTAATATGAACTTTATCCTTATTGCTTTCCCAGAAACATCAAAAGCCTGAAAGAACTTCCTTCCTCCTGTGCATGTTCTAGACTGATAAACTGGGTCTGATCAGCAAAGACCAGAAGTCTTTCCAGCTCAGTGGTTCTGCCCTCAGAGCCCCAGTGTAGGGCCTGCCTCACTCTCTGGTGCTTTTTTGGTGTAGGTAGAGTACAGAAGGAAACCATACTAAATACTTCGCTGTGCTCCATCTGCTGGCGTAAAAAGTAATTTGGGAATTAATAGGACCTTGACCTGTTTGGTCTGAATGTTTTTCCAGTTGAAGTTTCTGTAGTTTGAAATTTATAAAAGCTTGCAAAATCCTACACTTGCCAAAAAGTTTTATTTGTGTAGAAAAGTGATACGTGTATCTTAACCAGTTATCCTCTGGTTAGATTTTGGTTGGAGCATGTTTTTCTTTCTAAGACAGTAAAGAGGTGCGTAAAAAAGACTTTGTTGAGAAGCAGAGAATCTTTATATACATCTATATACCCCTAGTGCCCTGCTCTGTTTCTTTTCTCACTGCTGTTCTCTGTTTGACCTTCTCATCTCCAAGGGCTCTGTAATTTTTTTTGCATTCAAGTGCTATAGTCACTTTCTTTGTTTCCTCTAATGGAGAAAGGAGAAAGGTGCTGACAGAGACAATGAAAGTGATTTGTGATTTCATTGCACATTCAGCTACAAGGTGTTAGGTTTTGACTGGGAAAACAGCTTTGTTTAAACAAATAACTCTTTGTACTTATCAAAAATGCTAAGGAAAATGAACGAGGGCAAAACAGTCTAGGGGCAGATATGATATTTTGAAAGACTTCTGCGTTGTGTAAGATAGACTATGATCTGAGAACTGCTGGTCAAGACAGGTTACTTTTGAGTTGCATGACCTGTTAGTTGTGTATTGTGTACAAGTCATTCATTGACATAATATAAAACTCTTTCCAATGTGCATATAAGCTTATTTCACATCTAAGAGAGCAGTTCCTTGTATTACAAAGATACCCACGAGGTTGTGTTTTCAGGAATATGTCAGTTGGCGTAATTCAATATTCTCTATGGTATTTCATGCTTTTTGTCTCCTAAATCCCACAGATTTAAGTCTGACAATAGACATTGATTATATAGCTCCCCTTGAAAGAGGCTCAGTTAGGAGAGAAGACCAGTTTTACAGGCATAAGTGGTAATGAGAGATTTTCAGCAGAGAGATCAGCACAAAGAGATGACATTGAATATTCTGCAAATACAGCATGTAGTTGACATCAGAATGCATGACATGAAGCACACTTATGCCAGAATTGCTGCTTCTTTGCTCACCTACAATAAAGTCTAGCAAAAAATACTTACTGAGGCAGACAACTTTCGTGTGGAACTTTTATATGGCGGTGATGTTCCTTGCTGTGCAATGGTGCCTGTATATGCACTGTGTCACCCTGCATCAGAGAAGAAATATCCAAGATTTAATTATAATATCCTAGGCAGAACCACTGAGAAATGGCACACTATTTCATACTGGTTTTATCCATACTAGAATACATAGTCCTATCTTTACATATTAATAATAATCTATAGGGGTATATTTTGGTAGCAGCAGGCACTTGATAACATTAATGTTGAAACAAAGAATTACAATAAATTTATATGCAGGAATGTATGCTGGGTCTCCAATGAAATATTATTGCAATTTTAAAGGTATAAAAATTTATGAAGTCAATGAATGTGCTTAGCAAGTTCTTCATCTTCCTCAGCAGGCTTCAGACAGTAGTTTATATTCATTTTTTGTTATTATTTTTTTAAATGCTTCAAGCATAGATAATTTGTGGAGTATGTGGGTGAGGATAATATCGCCAGGTCGTAACAAAAGAGATTTTTACCTTTACACTTCAAGGAAAAAGAAAGATAAACACTGAAGTACTCTTTCTTTAGCTATGTTTCTGGTTTACAGCGCAGGTTTTATAGGAAAAGAACTGCAGAACCTCAGTGAAAGAATTCACTTTGGACCTCATTAGTAACATTATGAGAATTTTGGACTAATCTGCTGTAATTTCTTCTTTTCTTTCTTTTTGTGATCCAGGCTTCCACACTGTTAAGAGCGTCTTTAGCCTCTATGTAAGTATTCGTTGCTGAGCTTCATTTCTGTCTGTAGAGAGGAGGAGGGGTTTGCAAACTGAAGCACACACTGCCAGTCGTCTGCAAATGGGAATCACTCCTCCTCTGTGCTTCCTCTGACCTCAGTGAACATTGATGCAAATGTTGTGTGATCTGTGTTCTTCTGCTGAGCTGTTTCAGTAACATTCTAATTTCAGCAGAATGTTGTTAATCTAGTAAATCTGCCATTCCACACCTGTGAGGTTGTTGCTGTGTTTTTACTGTTTCCACATATTTCAGTCCTGTTGTTTTAATTGGTTTGATTCTCACAAATCCAGGAAAAGGGGAAA
The DNA here is from genome assembly GCA_013397055.1 of Pachycephala philippinensis. Taxonomy (NCBI): domain Eukaryota; kingdom Metazoa; phylum Chordata; class Aves; order Passeriformes; genus Pachycephala; species Pachycephala philippinensis. Next base: position 532,239 of record VWZT01000177.1, read on the forward strand.
TCACTAATATGGATTTTTGTGTGCTTTAACTTTATTTTTTTTGTGTCTGACTTAATAAGTTTTGGCTTGTAATACTGAGTAGAGATGGTATATTCAAGGTGAAGTTTTATTAAATTTTTAAGCCACTGTTTTTATCCTGTTGTTTACAAGATAATGGGGCAATTATACATAGGACATAAAATTTGTTTTGAAAAGTGGTAGGATGGGAAGATATTAAAACATTTCAGTGGATTATATTTAAATATTAAGATTAAAACATTGACTGGAAAAGGGAAGTTTCTTAAGGGAAACTTCTATTGCAGTGTTAAATTCCAAAATAGCAAGATAATATTGATGCATAGAAAGTAGTCCTGTATTAAGTCTCAGGCATACTCCAACCTGTAAAAATCCATTCAGACCACACAACCTTTGCCTTGGAGAAGACATTTCTGTGTGCATGAGGGCTCAGAGGTGGAGTTGGAGCTGCAGCTTTTTACGGCATCTGTTTCTAACTGTGTCAAGAGCCATGAGCTGCTGCCCTCATGCCCTTGTGGTCCATTAGGGGCGGGAGAAAAAGGATGTTACTGTACTGTTTTGTGCCAGTAAAAGTCTCAGATCATCACCTGGCTGGTTGTCAGTTTACTGTCTGCAAGTTATGATGGTAAGCGAGCTGTATGTGTAGTTAAAAAATAACCCCAAATTTAACAAGTCTGTTGTTCTAACACTGTAATGGTAATAAAAGTATGAAAATGTGGAAATTCTTTTCCTGAAGCAGACTTCCTGTTTTGGCTCTTCTCACCTCAGTAACATCAGCTGCACTGAACGAGGAGAGAGAGTTTTGATGAATGACTTTTCCGCTTGCATTTAGGAAGACACAGGATGTGCCATTGTTGCCCTCTTTGGATTATGAGAAGCTGAAGAAAGATTTGATTACAGGGAGTGATCGTCTCAAGGCCCTCCTACTGCAGGCTCTGCGCTGGGTAAGGCCTCTGGAGGCATCCAGAGCTAAGATCCATTTTGCAAACGAGATGGTTGTTCTGGTGATGAGTTCAACATCCCAGGCAACTTCCCTGTTGGTGAAGCTTGCTACGGCTGTTGAGGTGATGAAGGTAGCCCAGGCAGGAGGTGTCTGTTTGTAGTGTAGCAGTGTCCTTCTCATCTGAGGAGAGACAGATTCCTCACATGAGGAATTCCCAGATTTCTGAGATACTCAGTGGAAATAATTTCTGATGTGTTTTCAAATAAATTGTTGTTTTAGACAGTTCCTTTTTCCATGTAATTTTTTTTTCTTTACATTTATATAAATACTGCTGTATTCAAGACATACCTGACTCTAATCACCAGTTTTCCTTTATAATCAAGGTATTTTACAGGAACCTACCTTTTGGTGGCTTGGATCATGTAATGATGTTTCAGACAGGTGACAACAGGAAGTCACATTTTCCTGCTGAAAAGGAAGCGGATATGTTCAAAGTGACAGACATGAAAGATGATAATAGTGGAATTCTGATCAAGTTTCAGTGTCCGTTTTCACATAAAAAACAATTTGGTCTGACCAGAGGTACTTCTAGCCCAGTGCTCTGTCTCAGATGTTTAAGAAAAGCACCACATCTATAGCTATTGGAGGGGCTTTTTTAACTTTATGGGAAGTAATGCTGTATCCTTCCTGTGTGGACAATGATGACAGCTCCCAAGTAACAGTTTTGTAATGGATCACAGAGCTGAGGTCAGGTCAGTGCATTTCATCTCTTTTCCTTAGATCACTGAGGTTCAATTACTGCTCCCCATGAAAGAGGATTCTCAGCTACAGAGTATCAGCACCTTTAAAGTCTCCAGGGGTCATCAATCTACAGTTTTGGCTTTTTGAGGGGTTTTGACTTGTTTATTTGTGTTGTTATTTATTTTAGCGCTTGACAACATCGTATCCTGGAGAACAGAGAGACACTGTCTTGCAAGCCTACATCAGTAATGACCTCCTAGATTGCCACAGCAACTGTCAGGTCAGCTGAAACTGAGAGTTGTCAGTTGTCCAACTTCTGTGTGCTATTGCTCATTTGAGTCTATAAAGTGCTGATCATAAAATTTTATTGCTCTCTGGAAGGGGAGAAGAAAAAAAAGGTAGTAATGCCAAAATCAGGTGATACATTTAGCTTCTGCATCCCAGTCTTTAAATGCTGATGGCAAAGGTTTGCATTACAAGAGCTCTTAGTGTAGACAAATGGAAGTTTATGACCTTTCTGTGCTTCACTTCTGTGAGTTGAACCGAAGCCTGAGGCCCTTTACCTGAGGCCCTTTTACATCTTCCTTATCAGATGCTATGTCTCTTTTTGAGTGATTGTGTATTGTTAAATAATACACTCAATTCATTTGACTGATCTAAGAACTCAATTAGGACTTCAGTCCCTGTGCCGCTCACTGTGCACCTGCAGTGGTGTGGTCAACCACACCTGCAATAGCGTGGTCAGCCTTGTTTCTGTGAATTTGAGGTGGATTGGCACCTTTCTTTAGAAAGGGGAATTGCTGGTGTTTTGATTTTGAAAAGTTGTTTCAGTCCCTGATAATTCAGTACTGTTGCTAAAAAAAGCACAACTTTTTTCATTGGTTATAGTGACTTTTGTGCATAATTGAGTTCCCCAGGGGTTCGAGGCACTGAGCCTACTTGGTTTATTGTGGCTTCATTGTCTTTGCAACAGTCACTTGTACCACTAGGAAACGTAAGGGATTATTAAATCAACCATCTGTTTTTCTCCCTGTAAATTTCTGTAAGAGGGAAGTTACAGGTAATGCCTGAAATAAAACAGATTAGAAATAATTGCAATGTAGTGGTGTTTGTAAGTTACTGAGCTGCTTCCCACGCTCTTTGTTGCCAAAGAAAAGCATTCCTATTCAGGTAATATTACTGCACTTAAGTTCATCAACAAAGCTAAGTTGTTTGGTTTGTGGTTTTTTTTGTCACTGACTGAATATTAATTTTAGGTACTAGCTTTAACTGGACTGTGTAGGCTCATTATAACTTCCACTCTACACCATAGAGTTTAATGGTGTTTTAACAGACTCAGTTGAGAAGCTGTAATTTGCCTATTTGTTCATTTTCCATCTCTCCTTCAGCCCCCTAGCAATAAAAAAAGAAATTGTACATCATATTGACAGATCAATATGCATTCAAAGGTGGTTTTTTTTCTGTGTAAGTTTAATGAAGCTTTTAAAACATTATGGAAGGCTAACTTTTGTGTTTTCCTTCTTTGTGGTTTATTAACATTTGCTTTCTTTTTCAGAGAAGCGTCCTCCAATTATTATATTCTAAGAGTGAGGTAGTCAGACAGTATATGGCAAGGCTCGTCAATGCTTTTGCTTCACTGATAGAAGGTAAAAGATTCACTGCAAAAAATAAGATAGCATTTTCATATAATGCTGTGTTATAGGTGCTTCACAAGTGCATGTCAGTGCATGTAGAAATTTAGAGCCTTATTTGCACCCTTTTTCTAGGGATTCACTATCTTTTGTTACATGCATTCAAAACAGCTTTTCAGTATCTGGAAAGTTCTCATTTTAACACTGTATATTCAGCATTTCTGACTTGTTTTGATGATTTGTGATCCATGTGGGAACTTACTCAGATACTGCCTTTAATATAGTCTTCAGTCTCTCCATGAGGGTTCAAGAGAAAAATCCCCATTAATTAGGGGTGCCGTGGACAGACCTGCTACCAGGCTGTGCAATAGTAGCTACTATGGCTCCTGCATTTTCCTGGTCCTCACCTGAGTAAATCTTTGTGTATCGCTGGTAACAATCTAGATGCATATATATACAGCTTTGTATCTCAGCCTGTCCCAAATTAGCTCTTGGTTTGCTGCTATTTTTGGAGCTAAGTATTACTAGGAGCTGAAATCTCATTTGAAGTCAGTAGCAGGAAGGCACCTGACTTTCCCAAGCTCCTGGTACATCTCTGTTCTTTTCCTTGATTGTACAAAACTGATAGATCAGAAAGCATACACTCACAGTGGATTCTGTGTGGTACTAATTTGGCAAGTGTGCACCTCTAATACCCCAAGTGTCTGGATTGAATGCAACTGGTCTGCTACACAACTTTGTGCAGGTTTGTTTGGATCTTGGCACGAGATTGTGGCTTGTCAAGAGGAAACTGAGGTCAATCCTGCTTACTTTTCCAAAGAGAGGGAGCTTTTCTGTCATAGCTGCTATCTCAGCATCTGTTCTTTCATCGCTTTTTGCACCAGGTCGTGCCTACCTTTCTCAGAACCAAACATTGCTGCAAATGCTGGAGGACAGACTGAAAGCTGAAGACAAGGATTCCCTTACATGGGAGAATGTTCTGGGGGCTCTGCAGAAATTCAGCCTCAGGTGATGAAAGCACAGCGTGTGGTGGTGACAGCAGGAGAGGAAATGCAGGCTAGTTAGGCTCTGTTCAGGGAGGAAAGAAGAGCACTTGATTTTCCCATAACAATCATCAGAACCCCTGATGGCTGATGACAGCAATGTCACTTATTATGGAGGAGAACTCAGTTTTGCTGACTGAATTAACCTGACTTTCTACCAGCTGTCAAGGCTCAAGGAAATGTACGTCTCCTGCCACAGCCTTATGTGCTTTGTATGTGTTCCTGAACTGAAGAAAGTGAAAATCTGAATGTAGAAAGCTCTGATGATCCTACATGGAAAAAAAGAGTTGTGTTACATTCCAAAGCATAAGGTTTTGATTATGCTTTCTGCAAGCATTTTTCAGGGATTTCATCTTTATCCTGTTGACACTCTTTTCTGGAGCTGTCTATGCATGGACTGTCTTGTTTCTTACTTTTGAATTAGCAGTCTGATTCAAATGCCCACCACGAAAGAAATAATGCAAATGCAGTAAAGGGCATGATGTTGCTCTATTTATCAAATAAATATGATCTTAGGAAGTGTGTTTTCACAGCAGTCAGGAGGAATACTGAAAATTTGGAAGTTTTTTATTTTCTAAAAAGTAACAATCTTATAGAAGGTTAATTCCAGATACTTGGCATAAGGGAAACTTTTTTAATATGTGGTCAGATGCTCCCTTGTTTTGCTTTGTCCATGCCATAGACCTGCTGCAATGTCCAGCACTGAGAAGCATATGAGCTTTCAGGACCAAGCCAGGAAAACACCTGCTTTGATCTTTGCAATTTAAATTTAATGCCTCTTGGAAATAATGTTATTAAAAATGCTGTTCTTCAGTAAGACCTTTCTACCAGTATATTCTTCTTTTTTGGTATTGTAGAGTGTGGAATTTCTGTTGTAGATCACAGTTGGCCACCTGGCACTTTATTCAGCGTAGTCTTTGAGAGCAACTACAAGTTGAATTAAGAGAGCATGAGATTTAAGAATCTTAGAGAAAAGTGCAAATAGATTCCAGCAAAAAACCTCATTTGTCAAATCAGCAGTAAAAATGTACTACAGTGCTATGGCTACCTATGACAGAAGAAGTAATTAATTTGTTTTATGGATCTGTTGTGTGTAGCTGGCTTTTTAAACCAATTTTAAAATACAATTGAAAATGCCATTTTAGCTGGAGTAAGAAACCTTAGAAAACAATGAAGAAACTTACCTCAGCAGTTCACGTTTAACAAGAACAAAATAAAATAAAAGTCAAAACCTCCCAATCTATCCAACAATGTTTTAGTCTTCTAACCATATGGGAATTTGCATCTTCAATTTCTTCAGGCTTTGTTAATTACTTAGTTTAATGATTCTGCCAAAATAGGAAGTTTAGGGATTTTTTTTTTTTCCAGGCTAGTGTATTTTTTATGTGGTTATACTGGCTATAAATGTATTTGAAAGCTATTTATGTTGTGATCTGACAGTTGTGATTTGTGATCTGATTTTGGTTTTTAATCCTAGGCGTTCACTGCAGTCGGCAATGATCAAAGATGGGCTCATTTTCTGGCTGGTTGATGTTCTAACAGACCCAGATTGCCTGTCTGATTACAACCTGGAGTATTGTGTTGCCTTGCTCATGAATCTTTGTCTGCGGAGTGCAGGTGACTTACATTTTGAATTACAACCTTTTTCCAAGAAATAGATAGGGAAGATTGTGAATCTTTTTTTTTCCTGTTATACCAAGATTCTTTCAAGTGACAACAATCAGTAGCAGGGACCACAACCACAGATATTTGAGTGTTGTAACCAATGCTTTTGAGCACATCTCTTTTCCCAAGAATCCCAATTATGGGAGGTTAGCTTCACCAAATTTTAAAGAATTAAGCAAGGAAATAAGCAATGGCACCCTATAAGATTTGATTATTTTTCATATTAGTATGTGAAGGCTGCCATTGCAACATTCCAGGCCCACTTTTCAAGGGACACTTTGTGTCCACTTAGACACTCTATAAGAGATTTCTTTGTAAATAGAAGAACTGGGTTGAGGAGTAGTGGTGAGGAGCTTAACCTTCACCCTGCCTTCACTTCTACAATGCAGAGTTTCCCCCCAAGAAAATAAGATCCTGTCTATGTCCAAGAGACTTTAAAAGAGCTTAAAAGTAAATTTCCTTTTAAAAAGGAAAGTAAGGTAAAGGTGAAAAATCATCTGCTTGTTGTAAGCAAAAAAATGCCTTTGTTAAATTTTTAAATCCCTTTTGTGTTGCATCCTGTCCAAGACTACAACTGCATAAATCCAGAGTAACTTCAGTGATTTCAACTCAGTTATGCCGAGCAGCATTTGTCAGGAACAAGAAACAGTATTGCTCTGTGCAAACTATATTTAATACTGATTCTCAAAAGTAAGAAAGAAACTTGCTCTGATCTGTTCTATTTGTTCAAGCATATTTATGTGTTCTGCCCTTGCAGGGAAGAAAATATGTGCAAGTATCCCAAGCCACATGCTCAGAGTTCTTTCTGGTCTTCTTGGCCATGAGAATCTTAAGGTATTTGTACAGCAAACTTTGGGTTAATGAAAAGGTGGAAAGAAAAATTAAAAAAACAAGAAAGGAAAAATTGGGAAAAGTAAATTGGTTTTGTTTCCTTTATTGAACCCTCATGTAATTAAGTTGCATTAATTTTTCCTAAAATTCACAAATGTGTAAATTCTATTTTGTTGAGCAGTGGTTTTTCTAGACAGAAGTATGTCTTCCTTTAACAAATGTTGGCAGCTAAGAGTGGAAGCTTTTGGATGCAGTTACCATGCAGTCCCTGTGCCTTGATTGCAGTTTCTGATGCTGCTTAAATGTCATGCACCAAATCACCTCAAGCTTAACTCCTTCATGAGATGAACAATGTGTGATGCAAATCCATTATGTAAAACATCAGGTGCAGGGGAACACATTTGCTGTAGTTTTAAGGAATGCTATAAAAAAGCAGTAGACTTGTGACATTCAAGCCCTAATGTCTCTTTATCTTCTACTTAATTTGACCTGTCACTTTAACCTTTTGTGGTTCCTTTCTTTTCTGTCTCGGGGCACACTTGCATCTTAGATGCTAAATTGGACTACCTCAGAGGAAAATGCTAAAAGTTATTAGTTATTTCTACCTGATACTTGTCAGCACATCACTCTGATTCATGCTGTCTGGTATGTAAAGCATTGCTTCAGCTGTCCCTGCAGAGTGGCATTTCTTTAACCATAGGGTAAAATTTAAGGCAGAAAGAAATGCAGACAACTATTGTACAAAACTGAATTCATAGAGGCAGAATTTTTACCAGGATATTGTGGAATAATTCCATGATGATTGTGCAAGGTGTTAGGAGACTTCTATAAAAATGAAATATAAATTCTGGTGTCTTGTTTTTATATGCAATGACTGTATCATCAAGGGGTTTTGTTTATAACTTAAACTGAAAATAGAGAGTACACTTTAATGAAGTGTTTCATCCACGCGTTATGAATTCATTAGAAGATGTAGATCAGTTCCTCACTAGCATTGTTTTGACTAATTTTGACATATCTTTATTGGATTCTTTCATTGCCTTTGGTTTGTGAATGATGAAAGTTTAAGACAAGACATACAAGATAAAATCCCAACCCCTAGACTGAACTACTTCGAAAATACTACCATATTGTTGAAGTCTGTGCCTTAAAATTACTTTGAAATATCTCTCAGAGGGTGCATTCTTACAATGTACTTTGCACTTAGTTTGGCAGAAGTTTTATTATCAAAGTCAAAAGTAGAATACAGTGCTCTTGGGTGTGAGGAGAGCTTCCTGAGAAGCTGTGGAATCCTTGTGTAAATCCCAGTCCCTTACTTTCCCTGGCTTCCTCTGCTCCCAGGCCTGCTCATTGTTCACTTTTCCAAAGGTACAGAGGATGACTGAAAATCTTAGTGCTCCAAAAATAACTGGCCAACAGAAAGGGTCACATAAGTGCTGGTAAAACTAGTTTTACAGATCTGGTGGCTTTCACTAGCCATAATTCAGAGCTTTTGTGCTGGCAGGTTTTTTGCCTCTCCTGAGGGACAGTAACAGGCAGCAGAGTGAGGGGATATTTGAAGCTGCTTTGGCTTTATCATCCTGCCTAAGGCTGCAATGCTTAAAGCCTGTCCTGAGTTCATGCTGGCAGGGTCTTTTCCCTGTTCTTTGTCCTGTTTTTTGTACTGTTATTAGTGTTTGTCAGAAACTAATCTTCTTTTTCTGATTTTCTCTCTGTCTTGTCCTTCTTTTTTTTCCTTGTGGCTAGGTCAGTTTGCAAGAATACATTATAAGAAGCAGAGAGGCTGTTAGGGAGATTGGCATGCAGCATACTGGTTTAGATCAACCATATCACAGTATATTTGCATCCTAAAAGTTCTCTGCATCCCATGTGGGAATTTTTGCAAGTCCAGTCTAGCCTGGTTAAACTCTTTGAAGTATAGTTGTTCTTCACTTCCACTCTTATATTTTGCTGATAGTCAGCTGGGATGAATGTAAGAGTTTTTCTCACGGTATGACTATTTCTTCATCTTAGATCCAGTCATATGTGAATGGAGCATTGTACAGTATTCTGGCCATCCCTTCTGTCCGAGAAGAAGCCAAAGAAATGGTAAGAAGTGCTGCTTTGCATAGCATGAAAATCAACACCTCTGCCAGGGATGGTCCAGACAGGGACCTGCTGAGCAGGGCACAGCAGGGCTGTGAGGTGGGAGCCAGGGCATTTTGAGAAGGGAACCCACAAGAGGCCCTCCCCCTTTGATCCTCAGGGAAGTATGGATGTATGTCTCAAATACGTCTGCCATAATTTCAGGTCTTTTTCCCAGGAGCGGAGCCCCAGTAGTGTGAAGGATTCTGTTTGAATTATAAATTAAAGGCATTATTTTAGAATTGTGTGTCCTTCTAGCATTTTGTAGACTCCTTGTGGCGCAGGAGATGCTTTCATCTCACCTGCTACTTCCTCCCCTTATGTAGCTCATTCTGCACCAGTGAGTAGCCACTAAAAGGAGGAGTTCTTCTTGCTGCTTTTTCTTCTGCCTGGTAAAGACGTGGGGAAGGCAGCAGGAGGAAGGTTTCAGAACTAGGAACTGATCTGTGAAACTCTAATGGTAATGACTGTGTTTCAGCCTCTGTGTTTGAGGAAGCTGCTCCTGGGATAATCCTTGTATCTTAAGAACTAACCCAGACAGTTATGCAGACATAATTGTTGTCAGATGTTCCACCTCACAGAGCACGGAGGATTGAAAGTGATCTTACATTGTTAAAGACACAACATCAAACCTATAAGGAGCCATAAAGAGAGAGACCAGGTTTAAAGGCAAAGCTGATTCTGCTTTTTGCTTTCCTTCTCTGAACCTTGCACTGTTGTCTCTGTGGATGCAAATTTTACTGTGTTCTGATGACTAATGTGTACTGAATTCAGAAAGCAAAAGCAACACATCTATTGTAAAAATTTGCTGTTCATCATGGACATGTCTCTGTTTAAGCCTCAAAGCAATCTAGAGAGTGTATTTCTTTTGTCTGTGCAGCACTGGGAGCTGGACACCATGGTTTGCTTCACACTGCCTGTTTTTCCTGACCAGAAAAAAAATATGTATTTTAGCTAACAGATCTCTGTCACTGTGGTCACATGAAATACTGATCTACCAATGTTTTCTGCTACATCCAGGGAATGGAAGAAATTCTGCGCTGCTTTATCAAGGAAAGAAATGAAGAGATGGTTCGGCAGATTGAATATGTTATCAAGCAACTCAATTCAGGTCAGAACACATGCAGTGATCAGAGCTTTAAATCTTTCACAAAAGCCATAAAAAAGCTCATGTTTTTACTTGGCATTGGAACCCTCAAAGAATAACAATAGTTGTGATGGTCTGAGAGAGGGTGAATAGTGAATATCAGGATTTGAAAGTCATGTATTTTAAAATTTCCTTTATGTTGTAGTAATAAAGAAGAAATAAAAGGCTGAGTAAATCTCAATTCCGGAGTTTTGGGACCGTAAATAAAATGACCTTGGCTGTTTTCTTTCATGCCAGTGGTCTTATGGTGATGAGAGACTGCTGCCAACTGCAAAAACGCAGTAGAAATTTGTAAAACAGGATTTAGGGACTAGGTCTGTCTGTGCTTATCTCTTGCTTTATTAAGGTGTAGCTTTATGTGAAATGGCTTATCCTGAATAGGGAGCAGAGACCATCCTTTTTGGAGAGTATGTTGATGGGTCACAGGAGGAATAGATGCTGTTAATACAGACAAAGAAGGTGGAATATTTATTCCATTTTCTGTTGCCTGTGACTGAAAGGAAGGGAAAGCAAATAATGAAAAGGAGATTAATTCTGGTTGAAACTTTCTGTGCAGTAAACATAGAACAAGTTGAACTGCTCTCTTTGGCTTTTGGAAAGAGAACACAGCCTATGTTACAGTCCTAGCTTGTAAAAGAACAAATAAAGTATTCAAGCACTGTATTGCCACTATACAATGTTTGTTCTTCAAGGCTGTAGAACCTCCTCTTCTACCTGAGAATGGCATTTTTAAGAGGTTTTGTCTGAGTCATTGATGAGTACAAGTTGTGTTTTCAGATTTCCAGCATAAGCCTGGCCACTTTTTTTGTGAGGAAATAATTTTGTCCAAAAGTTAAAACAAGTATTCTGCGTAAGTACTAACGTTTTATGTACAAAAGCAGTATAATATTAAAGTATTTGTAGGGAGAAGTAGAGTCTCTTACTAAAAAATATTTGAAAAATAGACAAACTTGCAAGCACACACACTTTCATTCAAGTCTTGTCAGTAAATACAGTGAGACGTCACTGTGGATTTTATGACATAGTAACTATTCCAGAGTGTTTCTATTTCTGCCATTTTCCAAAATATGAATTGATTTCAGTGATTTCTAGAATGATTATAGGATCAAATTATTTCAACAGTTGTCCTGAAAAGGACATGTCTATATGAGAAGAGCAGGTTAAATCTTGCTCTTGTAAAAGTGAGGTAATAATGAGATTCTGTTAAGTTGTACGTGTGCAGCTTAACTGACACTGTTTTATTCTCCTTCTTTCTAGAAGAGCCATTCAATGACAGTGTTGTGTCTGATGATGAAGAGGAAGAGGAGTATGAGGAAGTAAGTGTAAAGGCTTTCTGACGCCTTTTAGAAAAATCCTTAACCTTCTAGAAAGAAAATATTTGCGTCAATAAACCAGACTTTGTTTTTTTGGTGGGTTTTGGTTTTTACTTTTACTTAAATACTCTTGCATTAACAAGGAAATAGGATGTGTTTCCATTACCTTTTCTTCATTTCTTCTTTTATTTTGGCAACTCGCCACCTCGGTGGTAACTAAAGGGATTATAGCTTGACATAAGTGAAGAGATGAGGAGTTACGGTAGCAGTAGAAATCTTGCTTTCAAGCAGACCCATTGGGTGCAGTTAAAAAAAAAAAGGAAGCAAATGAACCAGTACCTTATCAGAATAGTTTATAAACAGGTTGTCACTTTTTCTTAAGGTATCATCATCTATTCAGGGTGTGACTTTATTTGTGGTTTAGAAACTTTGAAATATATTTAATAAATTTCTGCAATGTTGGAAAGGGAGACAGTTATTACAAATAAGGAATAAGTCCCATGAGAAAATAAAATAAAATAAGCATGAGAAACTATGTCATAGTAAATATAAGATGATGAGCTGTGTATTTCCTTCTCTGCCAATAAATGCATTTTATACCAGTATTTCAACATCTTTTAAGAAGCTGTCTGCATAGAGTCATGGGTGTAGACAACACAACATACTTGATCACCTAAATTAACAATCAAAGCAAGGTGTGAATCATGTGAGGGAAATGTCATACCCAGTCTTCACTGGTGGTGTTGTCATTTCTGCATTGCTGTAAGTGCACAGTGGGGGCTTGAAAATACAGTGTCAGCAGTTACGTGGGAGTTTTATCTTAAGGAAATCTACCCCACTGCATTTTTATTTTATTGAGAAGCCTTGCTTGAGAAATTTAAAAGAACAGCTATAGTAGATGTCCTGGAAACAGTATTTGTGCATACTTAGGTGTGTGTATATGTGCACATGCACTCATAGCATGTGTTTTGCCCTGAAGAAGTCAGTGACATGGAGAGTTAGTGAACTGCAAAATGTTCTTGTATTAGAAGTGTTACTGCAGAACATATTTAGTGAAGACCATGTTTTTAGACAAAATACAAGGTTTTTGTTCTGAACCAACAAAGAATAAGACACATAGAACTTACTTAGTCAGTTGTGTCCACGTTCTACTAGCGCATTGCACATTAATGGGAATGACAGTGACTGGGAAAACCAAGTCTAAAATTTGTCCTGTTACTGCAGCCTGACAGAGTGCATTTTCTAGTGCACGTTGAACTTTTGATGTTTTGAGAGCAGAAAAAAATGCAAATACCCTGACTGTAACAGGTGTGGTGTGCTCTCAGCTGCTGTGGGGTGCAGCACCTTGCAGGACCCAGCCTTTGCCTGGCAGTGTCCAGGGAAGCCTTGCACTGGTTGCATTTTTATTTATCCAGTTTTTGTGTTGTGTTGTGTATACCTTTTGTGTTGTGGTACAATAGGTGATGAACTAATCATCCCTTTGCCTTAAATTAGAGCTATGTGGAAATTCTAAGTTTAGAGCTACAAAGAAGTTTTATTTAACAATCAACTCTCCCCTTTTTATTCTAAGGGAATACAGTAAACTTTTTTTTCTAATAGGATTAGATTATTGTAATTGTTTCACCTCCTGCAGTCCTGACGTCAGCTTTTGGTAATCTTTCCACTCCTCCAACCCAAAATCAATGCTTGAGGTGCAAGATGGGCTTCCTGGAGATTAACCATTAAAACTTACCTTTGCTTAAAGTGCTACTTTAACACCTTGTAACTGATGTTTCAAAGCTTTGAGTGTCTTGCGTGTATGGGGAGAATCTGAGGTGATCAATACTTTTACTTGAATTTCAGTATACTTTTTTAAAGGATAGTGTGTTTTGTTGGGAAAACACATAGATAAGGAGCTCCCTCCTGAAAGGTGTGGCATTGAATTGCATGATAATGTTGAACACTTCCATCACTTTACTTGTTCCTGGGAATGAAAGGAAGGTGAATTCTCCTGTTCAGTCCTACCCCCTAGATGTCTTGCTGCTGCTCACAATCGAAGCCAAGGCTCTAGGTCAAATCCTTTTGAAATGCATTTTTGCCACTGGGCCATCATGTGATTAAAATGGACTTCTGGCATTTCTTATTTGACTCAAAAAATAACAGTAGGCTTTTGAAACAGAGAAGTGTGCAATTCCAGTTTTTCATTAGCTTCACCATTATATTAAAAAGAAAAGCCAAGTTTGAAACTGTTTTTAGTGTAACATTAATTGCAACACATTCTGAATCCTTATTGCGGCTGGGCTGGGAACTATAATTCTGTTCTGCTACAAGGATGTCTGGTTTCTGAGTCCCTCAGTTTAGAAAATATAGTTTACAAATATCATGGCTGTAACGCATAATGTTGTTACTTTGTTAGATAAGCAAAGATTTGCTGACTCACTACCTCAGTCCTTGGAACCCTTTTGTATTTTGGAATTGCAGTGAGTTATTGTTCTCAATGGTGTTCTGTGATAACGTCTGAGGTTGTGATCATTTCCAAAACAGAAAGTTTTGGAAAATTTTATCAAAAGTCTTGCTTTTACATAACTTTTAAACTACTACAGGCTGAATGCATTTCAGGATATGCCCATATATTGCCAGTTTTGCCAATTTAGTGACATGCTTTCAGACTGCTTACTGATGTTAGAATTTGTTGCTCAATACCTTTATTTATACCTTTACAACTTAAGAATCAACAAAAAGACACTCTCATGCAGCCTTAATTTGCAGGTTTTGCTCCAGCTTTTATTGTTTACAAGAGCATGCAAATATTCCCAGTGCTGTTACTATTACCTTTCCTGGGGGTTTTTTGTTTTTATCTCTGTTTAATTTAGAGTTGATGAATTCTCTCCTGGCTTTGAGCAGATCTTGTGGTAATGACTACTTTCTCCTAAACACTGTGGCCAAGATGCAGTTGAGCCTGTTAGAGGAAAATTCTGGGATTTCTAAGGGCATCATACGTTCAGAAGTTTAAGATTCTGTACTGTGTGACTCTGGAGCATATAACCATTTAAAAAATGCCTCTGTGTGTACTGTTATTCAGAAATAAACTGGCTTTTGTGTTTGTCTGGTGAGCTTTAAATTCACTAGTGTAGAACTTAGGATACATTGGCTCCTGGAATACATACCCAGCCTTGAGATGTCAGCCCTCTGGGGTGTGTTGACACCCACAGTCACAGTGTGTGTTTCCTGGTGCTCAATATTCTCTTGACTGATCTGTTAAATACTAACTTAATTTATCTTCAGTGTTTGATCTTTGCGTTCGCTTTTTATTTGACTTGGACCAGCTTGAAAAGCTGCTTGTAAAAGTGAATATGTGATATTGTAGCTCTGATTTAAAAGTTTAGTTACAAGCCGGAGCTGTGTGAGGTGACTGTACAGTGGCGATTTATCAGACACCCTCTGATCCACCGTCACTCAGCACCTGGCAATAAAATCAGAGAGCTGCGGTGTGAAAATACACTTCAGCCACAGAGTACATCAAAAGAAAGAGCTTAATCACAGGGCTTCAAGCCATTACATTAACGGGCTTTGCTGCCAACATCTGCTGCAGCCTGTGAGCCATGGGGAACAGGGCACCAATTGTATTATTTCAGCAGTGGAGTGATGGCACATCGGGCAAAGTCCTTATTTTGTACAAGGAGACAGAGGAGGGACACTTCCAGACTCGGTTACCTGGTGGGTTAAATAATGTCAGGGAGCAGGATTGGCTGCATTAACAAACCGTGTGAAAAAATAATCCCACCAGACCTATTTATGGAACTCATCTTTGCAACTTTTTCTGCCCCTCCCATCAAAATACAGCATATTGTGGACTTTGCAGTGTGGTTTCTTGATGGTCGGGGGAGTTGTTTTTTGCTTGATATAGGTGATCGTTGCCTAGTCTACAAATGTTTATCCTTTTGCCATTATCTGGGTTGTTTTTCACACATACCCAGCTTTCCAGGTAATTAAGAGCTGACTGTGACTATTTAAAACTGAGTCTAAATCTCACTACAGTGAAACTGCTTTTCATTTTCCTTGTGCTCTCGGGTTCATCAGAGTCCAGTAGTCATTGTTTTTAATGGAGTTTATGCCAGGCTCTCTACCTAACTATACAATATACCTTTTAGAATGATTCCTTTACTTTTTCTCATTTACTGTTTCTGACAGTCATTTACATTTACTGTCACAACCTGTTTCAAAAGCAAAGACTATATTCATCATCCGTAGTGGGTGTGTCTTAGGATATCTTGTGCAGGACAGAAGAGAATTCTTTTTAGTAACAAAACACAAGCAAAAATACCATCTTGTTCTTGTACTACTGGTTTTGGTTTGCTGGACGAATCCCTCAAACTTCAAAATTTCCTGTCTTTTTGATCTGTAGAAGCTGCAGAGCTTCCATGAAAGATGAATCACCCATAGTTATTCTAGAAATGGGCACAGCAGAGTGAGTTCTTGGTAGCTTTTACTCGAAGTTGGTTACATTTGAGGTTTGTGAAATAAAATCAGAGGATTGTTGCCTTGTTGCATGATATTTTTATCCTGAAATACTGATTCCAAGCTTTTTGTACCAGTCCCATATTACCAGCTTTAAAGCTTCCTTGAATACCTGAGTTTCTTGTTGCCTTGCAGGAGGACCGTGACATCCTGGAGCCTGATCTGGACAAAGATGAGGTTTTGCTGCCTCAGCTGGGGGAGCTTTCAGGAGAGAAGCTGCTAACAACCGAGTACTTGGGAGTGAGTACCACTCCTTAGAATCTGGAAATAAATTAATTTTCTGGGTTAAGTGTTTCATTTCAGTAGTTTCACCACTTTCTCCAATTTGTTGCTTGAAGAGGCAGTGCTACCTGCGGAGCAGTCTGAATCTTTCACAATCTGTGTGTGAGCTGCTGCTCAGGAGAAGCAGAGCCAGTGTGAGAAAGGAGCTGCCCTTTCACAGGGGGTGGTCAGGCTGTGGCTTAATAATCAGCTACAGGCAGCCTTGGGCTTCTCTAGTGCTACACTGGTGCCTCTGTGAGCACACAAAGCAAAGTGCTGAGCAGGTTAATACTGGAACATTCTGCTGGTCTGAAATTATTTTAGAAACAAGGAAAGTTGAAAAGTCAACTGCTCCTGCAGGCGTTGTGCCGGATCAAGTATTGTCTGTCTTACTTCAAGCAGCAAAAAGCTATTAAGTAAAAAAGCATAAAGTTTGTATGAATGCCACTTAGTGTGCTGTGACTAATTTGAGATATTCAGAGGGCTGGAGCACCTCTCCTGTGAAAACAGGCTTAGAGAGCTGGGTTATTCAGCTGGGAGAAGAGAAGGCTCCAGGGAGACCTTATGGTAGGCTTTCAGTCCTAAAAGGGGCTACAGGAAAGCTGGAGAGGAGCTTTTTAACAAGATTGTGTAGTGACAGGACAAAGGGGAATGGCTTCCAACTGCAAGAGAGTAGGTTAGATTAGATAAAAGGAAAAAGTTCTTCCATGTGAGGGTGGTGAAGCACTGGCACTGGTTGCCCAGAGAAGCTGTGGCTGCTGCCCCAATGTTTGAGGCCAGGTTGGATGAGGCTTTGAGCAACCTGATGTAGTGGAAGAGGTGTCCCTGCCCATGGCAGGGGGGTTGGAACTGGATGGTCTTTAAGAACATATCCAACCCAACCCATTCTGTTATAAATGTGACTGTATGCCTTCTGGATTCGAGAGTCCAGAATCCTGATGATGGAAAAGTGACCTGAGAGAAGATGTCATTGAAGAGCCTACAGTGATTCCAGGAAGTTTTATCCAGTGACACCAGAATGCAATTTAGTTTCTGCTGCAATGTTTCTATAGAATTTTCTTTATGGCTTCAGATACCTGTTTTTCCACTGCATTATTTTTTTTCTTCATTTCCTGTGTATCAGATAATGACTCACACTCCAAAAACTAAGAAGAAGCAATTTGCTGGTGTCCATCAGAGTATAGATGAGCCTCTCCAGAGACCTGTGACACCAGGTTATCACAGAACTGCATATCTAATGTAAGTCCAAACAAATGAGACCAAGTTGGATTTTTTAAGCTCTTTTAAAAAGCATAACAACAACAAAAAAAAAGAAACCCACAACAGTGCCTAATAACTAAACATTCCCTACCTAAAAGTGTGTTGCCATTGTAATTCATTATGGATAATTTCAAAAAAGCAGAATATTGCAGGCAGAGAAAGGTCTATTGGCTGAGGCCACATACTCAAAATAGTTGAATAAATATTAACTGATCAGGTTGATTTAAATTTGCATTATATCCTGCATGTTCTTGCATCTTCTTGTAATATATTCCATTGGAAAGTTGCACAAAGCATCCACAATGCTCCACAAGCAACAAAGGATATTGCTCTGGGGAGGTTTGTTAGCCACCCATAAGAGGACAGATGAAAAAGAAAATGGGAAAGATAAAAATCTTGTTATGTTGGGTTTTCCTGCTTTGGAAGAAATAAATTTTCCATCAGAACCATGTGTGACGCTTTGCTCTTGGTGTGATTTGGGTCAGAATAGAAGGCGTATTGTAAATGGAATAAAGGAGTCTTACAGTGTAGAGCTCCTTGAACATTCTCTGTCTTCTGTTAGAACAAGTATATCTTAACTTCTGAGATGAAATTTGTCCTGTTCGCTGTCCTGACTGAGGAAGTAAAATACCAGTGAGATCCCAAATTTAAATTATTTTTTTGCTTTCAGTTGCAGAGTTTTGGATTTGATCAAATCCGGGTAGCTATGATAAGGCATGTTTATTGTGAGGATTTAATGTTTTTATTTCTGTGGATACTTAATCTGAGAGACTACAAGACTAACAAAGTCTGATAATAGTACTCAAAACTCACAGGATTGGTATAGGCAAGTATGTTAAAATGAATGGGTAACCTGAAACACAACAATGTAATGAAATTACAGGTGGTGCTTCGAACACATCAGTCCTGAAGATTGTCCCATGTCATCCCCTGCCACTCTTTGCTTTCCTGTTCATATTTTCTATTTCTTAAAATACTTCTTCTTCTCATTTTAGTGTGGAAAATGGGTGCAGAAGACAGTGAGGACTGATTTGGGCTGTAGTTGGCACAGGTGTAGGTGACTGAGTGAAGTCTGTTGTTTTGGAGAAGGAGTGGTCGCAGCTTTATTTTGCCTCCCAGTGTCTCACGCTGCCATTAGCGTTCCTGCAAGCAAGTGACCCGACTGGGAGCCCTCCTGAGTTATCCAAATATACCTTTTTGGCAGGTGTGCCATTCATATGGGATTATACATATTATGTTACCAGGGCCTTGGAACAGACAAGTGTAACATACCAGATCTGGGCATGGACAAAGCCCCAGAAGACATTTATTTTTTTAAAAAGCGAGATGAAGGAAACACACAGTTCCAAATCAGAAGAATTTTTGGCTATCCCAGAGCAGAATTTGCCTTGCAATCTTAATTTTTCTTCTGAGTACTGGCCTGGATAAAATGGCATTTGTTTGAATGTGGCACCTACTTTGTCTGCCTGAATGTGGATTTGGAGTTCTGAGTTTGTGTCCTTTCTTACAGTGGCCAACTTTTTGCACCATCATAATATCCACAGTTTTTGCAAGACCTCTGCCTGTATATATTAAAAGTGTGTGTTTGTGTGTCAGAAGAAATCAGCAACTAATTAATATATTAGCTCATATTAGTAAAATAGTGATTATCTAATAATTTTCATGCAGTCCTCTAAAAGAACTACAGGCCTTAAAAATCTGGACTGGCTAATGTATGACATTGCCACTTTACTGTGGGATCAGTGTTGGAGTTCAAGGTCCCACTTCCCCTGCACAGTATTTTCCCAAGAGCTTGGAGATCTGGACTGATTTTGTGGAATTGGCTGTCAGGGCAGTGTTACAGTCCAATTTTCAAAGTTATTAGAAATGCCTCTGCCCCAGTTAAGGCGCAAATGAGACCATATGCCAAAGTCAATAGTATGGATTTTATTTGGTAGTAAATATGAGAGAGAGAAGGAGAGAAAAAGGAAGAGAAAGAAATAGAAAAGAGGTGGGGGTACAGAAAGAGAGTGACAGAGACAGATTAAAGAAAATATCACCACTCCGTGGATCCCAAGGATGTTTTGTTGATCTTCTCCAGCTCTGGTCTTCTGGGTGGTGAGGGTCCCCTGAAAAGCACATAATCCAATGGATTAATATACGCTCAGGCCAGGTGGGAATACACAGGTACCTCGCCGGGGGAAGGGGCACAGTTTGATACAGTCTCTTGCAGCAGACTCTGGGTCTGTTGCATCACTTTGCATCACATGCAGTTCTGTGGTGCAAGGCCTCAGGAATGAATCTGGGGAGCACTTTGGGGGGTTTTGATAGATTATGACACCCCCTCAGCTGCCTCCCACGTCAGTGTCCCGTGGATATGGCCTGTGGGGTTGGGGGTTTCACAGCTGGGCTGGTTTGTGTAAGGGAGGATGGGTGTTCAGTGCCTCTGACCAGAGGTTACACTGCACACACAGAACTTCCTCCTCCCCCTTGGGTTGGGGGGGAGTCTGTGTAAACCTGGCCTCTGTGGGCTATGGTCTCCCTCACCCCAAACCGTGCCAGGGATGATTCTCTGCTGCATTTGGCTTTCTTGTGGATTCATTCCTTTCCCTCAGCCTTGTTTCCTTCTCCCTAGACCTGAGATGATTGAACAATAGTGTCCCCTTTATCTTATCTAGGCAGCTTAACTCACAGTCCCGAGTTCAGTCAGGCATCTTCAAGGAGGGGTGGGCTTCTGTGGTTGTAGCTTCTTTATACAGTTTTTGCTATAATGGCCAAAACTCCTTTCTAACAATGTTTAAGGCATGAACCATTTCAGTCCCTGACGGGCAGCCTTCTAGTTAGAAAGTATATTTTCAGGAATAAATCATCATTACCACTGGAGTGTCTAAGCATTACATTCTTGCTTTATAAGTGGAGAGAAAACCAAGCTTGTGAAAATGAAGTGACTTTCCTATGGGAAGCCGAAAAAATGGTGTCAAACCCGTGGGAGTGGCTTTTATTTCCTGATGTCGTGTACTGCACCGCAATTTTTGCATCAGAAATAATCTCTGGAAGCAATTGCTGCCTCTATTTAGCACCATCTACCCAGGCAGGGTGTTTGCTTAAGTGTCCCGGGATCCCGGAGTGACGCGAGTCTCGTATTTTGGCACAACTTGAATCTTCTCAGTTGTGCAGCTCGTGCCTCTGCAAGACGGCTTCGGGTCACTGCTGGACACAAATTAAAAACACATTTCCATCATGCTGGTTCTGGTAGCACTTGGTCTAAGAGAAGTGTTAGTTTGATGGTGTGAAGCAGCCTTTACAGATTGCCTCGCTATGCAAACTACAGAGGAGAAATGTAAACAGCAGAAATCTAACACTCTGAAAATAAGTGAAAATTAATTTCCCTCCTGCTCTGCCCAAATGGTAGAAATAATATGAGTGTTTGGTGCGCCCATGTTTTAAGCAGAAAACAAGCAATACCACCCTGAATGAGAAGTTTGTCCTTTGTATCTAACTAATTTGTGTGCAGGAAACTGCAGTGAGTAGATGAAGACATTCTTGAACGACATTTTGCAGCAGAAAAGGACAAGCTTTGATGGCTTTTATGCTGTTCTAATTTTAGTACAAATTCTTTTACTAAAATAAGGAAATACTCGCTTGGAAATTATTGCAAGAGGAAGACAATAAAAGCTTAGCTGCCTCAATTTGAAAGCAATATCTGAACTGGATGTATTTCATACTTTAAATAATTTAAGTGGCTTGTATCACCTGAAATGTCATGAAAAATGTTAGACGCTTTTGCCCTGGATACAGCTTGTCTGTGGGATACAATCCAGGACAGTTCATCTGAATTATCTGAAGTCTTGTATTCAGCAGAGTGGTTAAACTATATTAAAAACTTTTGTAAATGCTTCCATTCAAAACTGAAGTGAATATAACTTGTTTGAAGTTCTTCATGTGAAACTCAGTGTAATATATTCCATTTAAAAACATGAAAGAGGAAGCAGTTGATGAGATACGTTATAGTATCTCTTTGAGTTGTTGGTTCATACCTCCAAAAGGAGGGGGGGGTGGAGATCTCTAGTGCTGAATAGAAGTATTCACATAGAAAATTAATGCAGAATAGCCACTGCACATGTAGCAGCCATTCCATGCTAATTTTTGTATGACTTCCCAGTGCAGACAAGGCTCTAGTTACTTCAGATGAATTGTCATGGGATCCCTGTATGGACAAGCTCTTGCTGTATGGAGCTGAGGGAGTCAGGAAATACTGGAAAGCTGCCTTCTTTTCCTTTTTTTCATTTTTCCCTCCTTCTTTAAAGACTCGCTGGCTGAGATCACTCAAGGGGGCCTGAACTACTTAATATTCTGCTAGCTATTTCCTTACAAACTGATTTAGCTGTGAAATCATTAACTACCTCCTTGGACTGCATCCTTTTTACTAGAAATATAGTTTAGTTACCTTAACCTGATATTGGACAGGGAAACTTTCCAGGTCTGCCAACTTCTTTTCACACACTTTTCACACCCCTCTCACTTCTGCTGTGTTTTATTGCTTACTACTAAGCAGTCATGTCCCTGTCCTGTCCTTCAGCTGCTTCAGTCTCCCATTGATCCACTTCACTTGTGAAATCAAGAGTTCTATTTGTTGCCTACTTTGTTTAAATCTGTGTTCCATATTGCTCTTTAAAGTGAAATCCTTACAATATTCAGAAGCAAATCTTAAACCCTTGAAAAAGCTAAGTATTGAAGACCTCTCAGGCCCATTTCTACAGCCTTTTTGTCTAAGTGTCATGGTGGTATTTTGGGTCTTCAGACTGCAGGAACTTACGGTTTCCTTTCCTCTGCTCTTTCATTGCAGTAGGAAAAAATGTTAATTTCAAATAGGTCTGATGTCAGCTGGTTTGGGGGAGCTACAGTCAAGAAGTTAAATTATGTCCTTACTACTGGTTTGCAATATGAAATACAAAATAATTTCAGTGTGTACTATCTCATTACAGGCGATTAGAAGAAATCAGAATTTACTCTGATGCAACTTTTTATACTGTAAGCATTCACCCTGCATTCTCCTTTCTCCTCCAGGCAGGAAAACAGTACCAGTTCTGGTCACGATAGGGATGAGAAGCTGCAGTCCCCACCGAGTGGTCCTTCTTCCATTTGTGGTGGGAGCCAGTCCAGCATTTCTGACCTCTGCATTTCCCCTTCATGTAAGGATGGTCTGTGGATGCTGTTCTTAATTGCTGATGTCTTCCTTGACTGGGGCAGGTGTTGGGGGCCTGGATTGTGTGTTGTAGACTAGGGATTTTTTTAGTGTAGTGTGGAAATGGCCCTCTGTTTATAGAGGCCAGGTCAGCCTGCAGGACCTCGGGGCACACGGCATTCCTGTGACTCGAGCTGAAGGAATGGCCACGGAAGGTAACCAAGGTCAGCAGCCACCAATGGTCTCGCTTGCCTCGCCCCATCTTGCTTCCTGTGGAAGTGCCAAGGATCAAACCCAGGGCTTCCGATGTGTGAAGGATACTCTGCAATGTCCCCTGCTCAGGGAAGGAGCTGCAGCCAGAGACAGTGCACTTCCCAACAAGCAGAGCCCCTTGCTTGATCAAATATACCCTTGTTTGGATCTAAATGAATCACTGTCTGCTGGCACCTGCAGGCTCTCTTGGCTGTCTCTCTGTGTTAGAGCTGAAGGCAGCTGCAGTTATCTGCTGAGATTTGCAACTGCATTCAGATCATCCAGGGCTCTGGAGGATGGGCAGCCTGGTGCTGAGTGGCTGCATTGTGGGTGATGCTGCTAAAGATTCTGCCCTTGCAGCTTCAGCTGAAATGAATGCAAACTCAGCTGGGCCTGAGAGCTCAGAAACATGTGATGGAATTTAAAAGGTTATAGCCTTCTGAAATGCTTGATTGCTGAACTTCTGATATCCACGAGATCATGGAACTTTGGATGTGGGAGTTTGAATCTTCCTGCAGGGATTCATTAACATTTCCAATTACGGATCTAAGGCAAAATGTTCAGCAGTCTTAGATAAAGGATCTTGCAGCATATCCGGGACAGAATTATTAATAAGTTCAGGCAAAGTGTGCCTTTTCTTTTCTGAAAAATATGCTTTGAAGCAGTAAAGGAATAGCATACTTTTTACTTTCTCTTCTATTTTTTTAAATTTCCTAAAGGAAATGAAAAGGATTCTGAGAAAAGTAACTGAGGTCTTGCAGACAGGAATTTGCTTGCGTAATGCCCAGAGCTGATAAATGGAACAGGCTGAAGGAGAGAAGCCGTAGGATAGGAGCAGGAGAAGCTCCTGTCCAGGATGGGCACTTGGGTTCTTGCTGTTGTGTAGCAATGAGAGCTGCTGTTCTGGGCCTCGCTGTGCACAGTAACACCTTGAGTACAGCTCGGGGGCTTTGGCTGGCCAAGGGCAGCAACTCACACCAGCAAAGGCTGAAAACCAAGCAAAAGCATACTGACTTGGCAGTTTTCCTGTAGAGAAGGAAAAAATAACGGATTTTTACATACCCATGCTTTGTAAAGGAAATTAAGCCAAGCAGGTATCAAAGGTGTTCCTATTTGGTGTTTTAAAGTGTAATTGGATGCAATTCCTAAGGCATTATGCAGCCATCCAAAGCCCAAGTGAACCAGATTTTGGTATCTTTCCAGTGAGATGCATATACTCACTTCTGTCAACTTTTGCTGTGCTGCTGATGCTGTCTGATAGTTTGCTTTGTAGAGGTTTGTGAAGAGGTTTAAACAGGCAGCCTGAGTCAGTCAGCAAAGTAAATGTTGTTAATTTTTGATGAATATTGATTTAAAGCCTTCACACTGAAGACATTTCTTCCAGCTTAAATGTTTCATTTTGTCAGAACTTTGCTTGTAGCCTCTGTTTAAAAAGAGTCTGTTAACTGCTTTCAGTCAAAATTATATAGCAGGTGGCTACTAATAAGACTACTAGATTACATTCTTTTCCTGTAGAAAAATCTTTGAGGCCAGAATATATAGCATATTGCTAGTTCATATGCATTATACATGTAAAAAGACAAATAATTTTTGTGTGTGACAGAGGAAATTCTTCCTAGCATTAATCCAGGCTATAAAATAACGCTGAGCTACTTGAAAGATGGCCTGAGGTTTATTTCAGGTTTTTGCGAGTAGCCAGTGGCATATGTACTTGTCTTTCTTACCTTTTGGGATTTAGAAATGAGGTGTAGGAGAAGAGAAGAGAAAAGAGAGACTGCACTGCTGGACCCCCTGGTTGTTGTGTCAGTGACAGGACTTTTATTCTGCAGGATGATAATTGAGCTGGGTCTTTAAACATCTCTTCTTTTCTAAAAGGCAATGGGGATTGTAATATTTAAATTGCAAAGGCTGTAATTTAAGGCAATGGAAAAGAAGCCCTTTCTCTTCTATTGCCTTCTCAGCTACAGCAGGGAACAGAAATGTGTAAAAATAATGGTACTGCTTCTAGAGGCTCTCACGATGCTCTGCCAAACACCTCTGCTGTGCAATGAATATGCTGTTTATTGACTTCTGATCTTGGTCTGATGGTCATTCTGCAGTACCAGGAACCTGCTTATTTCAGAATATGTGTTTTCCAGCATCACATGAGTATGTTGGGACTATGAGTTTCATGCAGCCAAGTCATGAAACGAATAGTAAGAGACAAAGAGTGAAAAAACCAGAATAAAAGCTTCATGTGAACAATTAGTCTCGTCAAGGTCATATCTATCCCAAGGAGGCTAAGTTTAGCCTCAAGAAACCTTGATCCTCTTTTGTTTTCTAAAAATGTGCATAGTTCTTAATGTCCTCCTGGAAGTATTTGGCTGTTCTTAAATTGGTCTGACTTTGTCTGGGTCCATCCTCTCCCCCTTTATTACTTTGGTTAAGAATCAATAATTTTTGCACTCTTTTATTTTTTGTCTCCTGTGAGCAGAAAACTTGTGGACCAAAGATGAACCCTGATCATTTTACTACACTTATTATGCTGAGTGCCAGACAGAACATGTGCTGGGCAGTGAAATGCCTGTCTCAGAGTGACCTGATCTGCATTCTTAACAGCATGAGAGAGCAAACCAGGACAGCAGCCTGTCCTGAGCATGGCAGGAATGGAGCTAGGGATTTTCCCTGAACTTTCATTGAACTTGCATATATCGGTATCCTTGTGATTTTAAGCAAACTGAGGGTCCTTCACTACCCCATTAGTGTAAGGCAGAAAGTGAGTCTGACAGAAGTGTAAAGCTGCCTTTTGTCTGCAGTGGCCCTGTTACTGTGGGTATGTACAGACAACTGCAAGGGCTTGTGTTCCTGTGGCTTTAATGAGATATTGGACATTGATGATGTGTGTTAACTGGGGGTCTACATGCTCCTATCCTATTGCAAGTGCAAAGTGTAGCCAGTTTTATTTTCTAGCTGCAAAGGGCTGGAATTATCACACTTGCAGTTGTTCTGCTCAGGTGATGAACCATAATACACTCTGCCACACGAACTCGGCAGCCTGCCAAAACCTCAAGGTTTCCTTCATACAGCAGGAACTGTGACTTGATTGTATTTCTAATAAAATTGTAAAGAGACAGCTCCTCACTGAACTGTGTTTCTTTCTTAAACAGCAGTTGAAACGAAGCCATCTGAAGTATTCTCATCAGGCCATAGAATGGACCAACACATCCCAGCTGGTGATACTTTGTCTTCTCGATCTGCTGACTTCACTGAGGACAAAGTAAATGGTCAATCACATAGGTATGGTCTATCCAGAGGATACCTAAAATTGTGAGAGGAGTCTGACAGGATTTACCAGCTAATTCCATGCTGCTGTAAAGACAATCTGTGAAGTCATTTGATGTATGATGTAGTCTGGCCTGAGACAGCTGTGGTGGTGCTTGCCAAACAAAATACCCTTTGCTGTGCCAGAGGCAGCTGTTCAATTTCTTAGCATCTGGTTCAGAATGGGAGAAGTCTCAAGCAAGACATTATTAATGGACTTCACATGTATGCTCAATGCAGCCTTCTGAAAATAAAACTTCCTGATTGCTTCCTTAGATGACTCAACACTAGCCCATGAAAAATCATTTATTAGTAAAGAAATAGGTAGGACTGTGGGAACAGGGCAGGGATTAACATGCAGAAGGAAGAAAAATAAAGCATTTAAGTGGGTTAAGAGTGTTTAAACATGCTCAGTTGCTAGCACTGCTGACCAGAGTCCCTCATTTATCCACTAGATAGGTATAGCAAAGGAGGCAAAGTTAAGAGATCACCCAGCAATGGGTTTCAACTCTTCTTGAAATTATTCCTGTAAAATGAAAAGTCTTGCTCTCCTTTTCCTGCTCATACCTTGAGCCCACTGTGAAGCCTTTGTCATGTGTACAACTGTGATGTTATATCTTGGATGAGAGCTAGGAATTCATTAGCAATTGGACCAAAGTCTACCAAAGTTTTCAGGGCCTGCATGTGTCCTTCAGACATTAACAGCTTTTTCCTATAGCTAATTAGATTGGGCCAAGTTTTAAACAGTTCGTGTAGACAAATTTTAAAAGCAAATACATTCCAGAACTAAAGCACAGAATGGGTGGAGATGTGTTAAAGAAAAGGTTTTACCAGCACTTTATGCACCTGATTTTTCAGAAGTGCTTGGTTATTTGTGTCAGTTACAGCCCTCACACTTCTGAAAGATTCTATGCCTAGAACTTTGTTCCCTTCAGGCCTACAGATGCCAGTGTGTGGTTTTGGGGTTTTTTGGGGGGTTGGTGTGGCTTTGGTTGTTTGGTTGGGTTTTTTCCCCAGTTGTGCTGCTTCCATGGTGAGATCTGAGAAATTACACATTGTCAACAAATTGTCACTGGTTTCAGCTGAAGTGCTTAGTAGTCATACCTCTGGCCCAGCATTACTGGTTTTATTTCTGTTGTAACAGCAGCTGAGCACATAATAGAAATACAAATAGACCATAAAAATTTATGGCCAAATTGTTTGCATTGTGGTGGAGAGAGGGATATTATTTTTCAGGCTTTGCTTCCAAGAAGCAAGTCAAATTGGCAGCACCTTGTCCCCCACCTTAGTGAGATGCTTTGCTTCTTTACATAGCCTATTATTAAAAAGGTGTGTTCCCAGTAATTTTTAATATTTGTTCACAAATGTGTGTCTAAATCTCAGGATGGATTTTATGGAAGTGAAGGCACAGGTGCAGTATGCTGCAGAGGAAGATCATATCTTTTCATCATGTGTTTCCTCAGCATGCATGCAATAATCTGGATTTCCAAAGGCAGCCTTGAGTTACGGATATGGGAATGCAGCCATTCACAGTCAAAGAGAGCACAGGGTTTTCTGTGTCAAGGGTCTTTTGTTAATATGTTGGTGTTGCAATAGCCAGACCTGCCTTTTCATTCTTTCACTCTTGGATGCAGACTATAATTCGTTTGCAAAACAAACAGGACTAATAAATCACTGCTTTGCTCATAGTTTTGTCGACTGTAAGAAATGTCTCCTTCCTGGAGGCAAATACCTGCTAGGCAGGTATAAATAGATACCAAGACCTTCCTAGAAGAGGTATGTATGAGAAAAGGAAGGCTGAGTTGGGCTGTGGAAGTGGTCACTTCTCTTTCCCCTCTTCCTTAGCAGTATAAATTGGGAATTTCACTGCACAGAGATGAGCGAAATGGTGCAAAATTAATCAGAGAGAAGAATGAGACCCTAGTAGTGACATTTCTGCTGCAGTTGTTTTATTTCCACAGGAACAAACGATTGTTCCAGCTGATGCAGGTCAGACTGGCAGCTGGTCTTGCATTGATATTCCCTGTTGCATTTTGATCATGTGAGAATATAGCTCTGTTGTGCTTTTTAGCCAGTCAAGGATGAATTTGTAACAGACTTCAGTCTACAATTGCGACTGACTGAAAAAGCAGCGTTTTTTGTGTTGTGACCCTGTCCAGTATCATCATGATAAAAAGGAGCTTAAACTCTGCAGGACATTCTTATATGTCTATTAGCCTTACTTTTCTCATAATCTGGTAAAAATGGCCAAAATTCCAAGTGTATTCTTGGAGAAAATTATCTAATTCATCTTTATATGTTCAAGTCATGTCTTATTTCCTGGTTGACTACTCGAATCCCAGTCTGTTGTGCACTTTATTTTTATAGACAATTATTTCAGTTTTTCCAAGTAAACACTTTTCTTTCTTCTAAATACAAATGTAGGGTTTTGTGTAAATTTGTTGTGGGTTTGGGTATTTTTGTTTGGTTCTTTTTAGTTTTGTTTTTTCTTAGAGCACACCTTGTCATCAATGACTCCTTTACCACATGCTGAAGAATGTTTCCCACACTATGCTTCCTCTTTCTTCAACTCATCAGCTTTTAAAGGATAACAAATAGGAGTTTTAGGTGTTATCCCGATAATTAGTTATTTTCTGTTGGTCTTAACCTATTTATTGATGCAGTAAAAGATGAAGTGGTTCTGTGATGACGCGGTCTTTGCGCCACGCCAGATCGGATCTCGTTCCCCCCGGGACGTCCTCAGGTCCACGGGCTGGGAAGGCGGAGGAGGCGCGGAGAGCGAGAAGGAGGCAGAGACTTCTTCTAGGGATCCAAAGCTTTATTAGCGGGGGGAGGCATGGTCCCGGGTGCCAGCCTCTGGGTAGGGGAGAAGCCTCAACCTCTGCCTCGTCACAAAATGGCGGAATGGTCTTTTATACAGGGAGGGAGGAGCACAAACGGTGGGGTGATACGCCAGGACCAATGGGATAGGGACAAGGGATCGGCAGATCCACGGGGATAGGACAAGGGGAGGGTGCTTCGGCAGAGAACTGCCTCCACATTCCCCCCGGGGGGGGGAGAGAGAATTGGCACGCAGACCGAGATTCGGACTACAACACTGTGATACTTGGATACATGGGGAGCCAGATCTGCTCTGCATCCTCCCAGAAAAACAGAATTTTTTCAACTTTACAGGTTTTGCTACCTGCCTATTTCATATAATCCTTTCCTGAAGAGTTTGCACAGATGTGAACCATTTTGGGTGACCACTGTGTATCTCTTTCCTTGGTAAAATGATGTGACTCTGGTTGCATTGCTTTGCTCTGTCTCCAGCCTGGCTGCCGAGGTTACTGCCCTGAAACTGTGGAGATGGGTGAATGGCTATAAAAACACTTTTTTAGTGTATGGGAATACAGATGCAAGGTTTTGTTATCTATTGTTGAAGAAGGAATAAAAAACCTCTCATTTGTGGCTCAAAAACTGCCTTTAGGCTGGTGAATCTTTCTTTTTAATGTACCTAAGAACATCACAGTACGCATAAGATTATGAAGAGCACTAGTGAATTGAAAACCCAATTCACTTGAACTAACTCACTTTACCAAAGTGAGTAAAACAACAAAAAAAGCAGTAACAATGAGACTATGGAGACAAAGATGTTTAAATATCTCAAAGATGTTTAAATATCTCTGTGGTCCACGCCTTGAGGTTTTTATCTAGCCAGTCTTATTTTTTGGTGTTGTTTTACCAGTCTGTTTCTGGTGCCATCTGCCACCTACTCCTTTGAAGCTGAGACAAGTGTTAACGCGTGTAATACTCCTGGGTAGAGGGCTGCAGAGATGGTTCTTAGCACAGCACTTAGCATGTCTCTGCCCTTAAAAGTTAGCATATACATATGCAAAATACAGACAATAACGCTATTTAAAATACAAAAGGAACACTTGCTCAAATCTCCCTGCAAGGTGAAGCAGGGCTATGGAAGGGCTAATCAGCACTCACTCAGCAGCATTCCCAGGGAAGGAGGGGAGATTAAATACCTTGAAAATCCTCCTAATCACCCGTTCTGATGGTCACAAAGGATTCTTTTGATGGAGCTAATAACACGGGGACTTTCCATTTTAATCGCTGATTTTTAGACGGCACCTATTTTTTCGATGTCCTGGCTTTGGCTCTTTTATTTCCCTTTTTAAATATGATGAAGTTTTCATGGAGCTGTTACTTTAGTTTAACCTTTTCTCCTTTTAAGAGAAAATTGACTCACTAGTGCAAACATTAATATGGATTCAGAATTATTTTAGAGACTTGCTATTTCCTGGTAGCCTCCATTTTTGTACCTGGGAAAAATTGTATTTATGCTGGGGGCAAGGAAGGACAGTGTATCCTCACACAGTTATTGACTAAATTTTAAAGAATGTTATTTTTGCAGCACATGCAGACTGTGAAATAGCAGTACCTGGTTTATGTTCTCAGTGTGAACAAGGAACCTGTGTGTTTAGGGAATTTGTTTTATAGATGCCATCACAGCTTTTTGCTCTTTTGACAAAGCCTTCAGGGAGTTCTACAAATCTTATCTCAGACAGGAGCCAGGGAGGCTGCCCATGTCTGCCAAGATTGACCTATACCTGGAAGAAATCATGGTGTCTGTGCCCTAAAAGGATGTATTCCTATGCTGTAGCATATCTGTGTAATTTTTGCACCCCAGAATGAGTCACTGCATGTGATAAACACAACAGAAAACAAGCTAAAGATCGATTACTGGTTTGCAGGGAGTTTAAGTGAACCATCCTGTTGTGCAGAGAGTGAGGTTTGAGTAGGATCAACTGGTGGCTAGAGCCAGGTTAGAGGCTGTGCAGTGAGCAAATGTCCCAGGCAGTACCTGTGGTGCCTTGCTCCTTTCCATTTGCAGTCTCCCTGAGCTTGGAGCTGTCACAGCAGGTACTGCAGGTTTCACTTGGTCACAGACTTACTATGCATAGATATTTCTCCATGCATTGCTAACCCTTTCCCTCTCCTCCTGCAGTGAGTTTGCCTTAGCCTTCACCAGCAAACCTAAGATCCCTCGCACTCCTGATGGGCAGAGCGCCAGCCCTAGAAAGGGAAAGGTCCCAACTATTGCCCCCCAGTTCTCTCAGTCTGGACCCCAACAAGCAAGCCATCCAAGCTCCTCAGGATCATCCACAAGGAGCAGACAGAGTAAGTGGAAAAAGTCATCGTTCTGTTTGTCATTCCTTGGGGTGGGAAAGGAGGGAACATTGTAGAAACTCTTCAGGAATGAAGTCGTAGGCTACAAATGTGCCAGGAGTATGTGACATTGTACTTGTCATCTGCAGGATGTACAACTATGTAATTATATCCTGCTGAACACTGCTCCTATTTCCAGGCTGTCATGTGAGCAGTTAAAAGACATGCTTTTTCCTGTCTCTGGGTGGAGGAAAGTGGCCCAAATTCTCAGAAGTTTTTGGGGAAGCTTATGAGTCTCAGATTAGACTTTCTCTAGATGTCATCAGAGTTTTTCCTTTTCTTTAGACACTTGCTCATCCCACTGTATAACTTGAAGTCGGATCCCTGGGTGTGTCTACACTGCAGCTGAATGTAGAGCAGATGTCAGGCAGCTCAGGAGATGGCTCAGGGCAGCCTGGTAAGCAGAGAGCCAAGCACGGTGTGCTGCTTATGGCAGTCTCCTTTCTCCTGGAGGCTGCTACTCAAGAGCCATATGGCCATGCTGTGGCCTGCAAAAGTTTGTAAGAAGTGCTTCATCTGCAGGGCGGGGGGTTCAGAAGAGAGGATGGCTTTGACTTGAGGATGGAGGAAAAGGATGGACACTTGCTTTAAGCCAGGCAACACAAGCTCAGTACAGCGGAAAAATTGATCTTGGGTGCTCACACATCAGTAAACATGTGTGGTGTGTCAGCTGTGGAGGTTTTTTGGGGTGGAGAGGGAAGAAAGGTGCATTCTTCAGTAATGAACAAACTTTTTCCCAGGAGTATGGATAGGAAAAGCTGGATTCAAATACAACTCTGTGTCCATCATCAGTGAAAATGACAGGAGCCAAGTTTAGTGATGATTATTTGATCACACTGTAACATCAGCTCTACTCTTTAGCTGTAACTGTTACCTTGAATCATTTGACAAAAACACAGTAAGTCTTAATACCTTCCCAAGAAACTCGAAATGTGTGTGTATCGTTAGCTACTCATTACAGATATGGAAAATGAAATGAAGATAATTTAAATAGCCCAGTAAATCAGTAACAGAGCTGGAAAGAGCATTCCAAGCCTTCTGTGTTGCTCACTCATTGTTCCACACAGTTGCATGTGCAGGGAAGTGGTGTGGTTTCATTCAGGGAGTACAGGTGAGGCACTGGAAGGGAATGTTCTTGGTGGTGAAGGGAGGTTTTGACCTGGGAGCTCCTTGCTTCAACACTCCCGGGCTGAGGTAATACAGCTCTTTCAGCTTTACCTTTGCTGCATGTGCCCCGAGTTTTACCTCTGACATCAGTGCTCTCTGTTTCCTGTGACAGCAGCACTGATCTGCCCTGACTGGATGTGTGTTAACACCCAAGAGTCTGTCCCTGGTTCCTGTTTCGGTTCATTTCCAAAAGCATCGGCCCATTGAAAAGAAACCCTAGTGAAGAAGGGAAAAGCACAGTGTGTGTGTGCGTGCACAAAAAATCTTCTGCATGTTCTAGTTTCCCCAGGGCAACTTTACACTCCTGGGGGGGAGTGTCCTAGGAAAGATGGGACATACCAGTGTGTCTTTCAGGAGGCTCTGGAGCAAGATCCTTTTCCAGTGGCACAATGTTAAATGTATTTCATTTTTAAATTGCTTTAAAGTAGATCACTTGGGGTTCTCTGTGGATTCAGTATATGTGATGTTAGTCTAGATACTGGAGCTCTTCTAACTTTTACTGTTTTATTTTACACTGTGCTTCTTCTCTTTGCTGTGTCTGTGCATCCTAAAGCTGAATGTATAACAGGCATCCCGACTTGCTCTGTGTCCATTTACCCTTTCCCCCAGTTTTTCTCTTGGGATTCCAGGTTATCATTTTCTGTCTATCCACGTGTGCCACGAGACAGTGACAGCAATTGAATGTTAAACTCTTCCTGCTAAAAATAGCAAAGAAATTATTTTGCAAACAAGTCATCTTCCACTCACTCTGTGTACACATATCCAGCCTTGTTGTCTGCTCTCACAGAGCACCTATTAGTTCTTGTCCATCCTGCAGGGGCTCTCACACGGGTGTTTATAGGTGGGAAGAGTTACATGAAGGTTGTAAGGACCAGATTTTTAAAGGACTAAAAAGGGTTTTAAGCACCTACACTGAAACTTGAGGTTCTCAAAGGTAATTCTCAGCTGTTACTTAAAGATGCAGGAAAGGGGTCTGAAGTGAGTGAGCCCCTAATAGGGGCTCACTTTTCCCTAGTAAAGCTCTGTGCTTACTGCTCCTTTAATTTCCTAGCTGACTCATCTGTAGGTCAAAAATGCTATCAGATGCACAGATATCAGCAATCAGTAGATTCCAGCAGTTGCTGCCTCCCATTTGCCTGCTGCATAGATATGTAGCTTTTTACATATCAGGAGACTTTGTTCCAGTGGAAGACTAATTTTTAGGTATCTTGATATTTCTGGAGAAATGCAAGTTTTTATAGCTGATGGACATGATGGGAAAAAGATGACTTTCTGATTTTATTTGATGCATTCACTTATTTTAGAGGCACATTTTTAGCTTGATTTTAGTATTATAGGTGTATTTTCTGGAAACAAGTTGATTTTATGTAAACCTACCTGAACTAGCTGGACTGCTTCTCTTGGAGCATGGAGTGTGTGGAATGCCTGAGGAATGCAGAGGAAGCCCAGGTACTTAGTGCAGCTACAGGCCTGGGGCCAGATTCCTGCCTGAGATGCAGCCCCTGCTATTAGCTGAACTCTAGAGCGAAACCAAGCTCCTCCAAATAAAACCAGCCATGCTGGGATCCTCTGTGATTCCCACTTCCAAGCTGGCACAGGGATGACACTGGCAGCATGGCTGGAACATAGGGTTCCATAGGGAGCATAGGCACCTCCAAATTTAGACCTTTTCAATTGTGCTCCATGTGGACATGGTTGCATGGTTTAATCCACTCTGATCCTTATTCTTTATCTGTTCCAGGCAAATCTGCATGGGCGTACTGAAGCTGTTTGGAGTGTACCAAGTTCTGTCTAAGGCACAGTGGAGCTAGGGCAGTACAAAAATCTCTACCAGAAGAATGGGGAATGTTTTTTGTCAGGAGTGCATCTGGGCCCTGGTGACTCCCTTTCAGTTCTTTCAATATCCCGTGAAAAGGGGGTGCCACAAATACATTCTGCATTTTTAAGTTGCAGCATCAGGAGTTAAAGTGCCTTTCTGCATGTTTTTTGTGATGTTTGTGTCCCTGTACAAGTTGAACAAGTGTTGCCCTCAGGCAGCTTCTATCTTGTAATAAATCCTGCTTTCAGCTGACAGACCCCTTCTCGCTGTTTTTCTGCAGGCAGCCAGTCCTACAGGAAGTGAGAACAGTTCCTTTCCTCGAGAATCACCTGTCACATTGTTGAAGGACAGAGCCAGCTTCCTGTAATGAGCTTTACTGGTGACCCACAGAGGAGAGTGAGGTTGTTGACATCGCAGGCCTCGCACGGGGATTCGGGATTATCTGATGGGATGCGTCTGTGGTCTCTAAAGCTGGCTAAGACAAGGGCCTTGTTATTACAACTCAAGGTCTCAGCAGCAGCCCAGGACTGGCATGGGAGATGGATATTCTCTGATAGTTTACTCTAAAGTGACATTGCCACCTTGAGAAGAAACTCTTGCTCTCTGCCTTCTGTGTCAGACTAAATGGCCTTTGGAGACAGAATGTAGGCTCAGCCCAGGAGTCTTACCAAGCAACTGTCTTTTGTACATACTGTTTGCTGAAGCAGCCTGCCAATTGCTTTTTAAAATTTTGCCTTTATGACTGGGTTGGGAGTTATTTGTGTTCAAAGGATCTGCACGAGAAGGGAGAGTGTCTGCCACATGTGCAGAGCCTTCCTGCCCAGAGCAGTGGGGGCGAGATCTGTCTGGCCTCCAGACCCTGGAGAGGAGGTATTTTATCAACTTCTGGTTGACCTGTAGCAGATGAAAAACACTGTTAGAGTGCCCAAGGCAGCATCCATGCTCACCTCTGAGGTCTTTATCTGCAGCAATTACTCCTATTCCTTTGTTCTGCATTTTTTTCTTAATTCTACTGTTTAACATTTGTGGAATGAAAAATCTATTTTTTTCCACTGGAATGAAGAGCTTTGCTTCTTCATTCGTAGAAGAAACTATGAGAATGTGAACAGATCAGAAGCAACTTTCTCTTTATGTGTAACTGTGTTCCATCTTTTGTCTTTGTTGCTTTTTTATGTTCTTTATGCTCTTCAGAGCAATGACTGTTTATGTCTTTATGGAGTTTGTGCTGGTCTTTGGTGCATATGAAGTGCTGGCTAGGCAAGAGAGATCAGGAATCCTTCCACTAAATAAAAAGCAGCAGTTAGTTCTGCCAGTGAATTACAAAGCTAGTGCTGTTTGTTGTTCTTTCTCTCAACAGTAACAGTGACCAGGAAACACTGAAGACTTCACTGGGGGTTGGCTTTTCAGTACCACCCCCTCATGTGACAGCTGTTAGGGCACATAAATGCAGTTTACATTGGAACTTGGCTGCTGCTGAGGCAGAGATGTACAAAAAGCAGACGGTGTATTTGCCATAGTCAGGCTTCAGGAACAAATGCTTTAATGAGTATGAGAAGGGGGAAGGTAAGGCTTTGGTTTTGGAGTTTAACCTTGAGAAACAAACAAGTGGAACACAGCCTGAAAGGTAAAGTAACTCCTATAGTGACACTGCCTTCCCCTAAAGGAAAGAGTTGTAAAGCCATTTCCATAGAGCCAGAAGAAAGCTTTGTGCTTCTGACAAGACCTTGAATTGGGCCTCTTGCTCTGTGGTGGCAATTGAAAAGCCCAAGGCCACTGATGTCGTTGCCTCAGACCCACTGAGATCAGTGATGCCGTGCCAGATGTTTGCAGAAAGGGCTCCCACACACAGGTTCAGGAAACCCCTTTGGATAGACTTTAAACTGGAATGGGGGTGTTTTGTAGGAGAAGACCTCCTGTAGCTTAAAATCCAGTCAATTCATGTGGAATTACAATTTACTACTTAGTAACACTGACCTAAGACCAAGCAGGCAGAGTACAGGTGTTGCTTTTGCTCCCAAACTACACAGGACATGAAGTGACTGCAGACACTTGACAGCCCCTGTCACACAGATCCCCATGCCAGACAAAGAAGTCACAGAAAATCTCTGACTTTTGCTTAGATTCGTCTGTCTCCTCTCAGAGCTGATAAACACAACCAATGGGAAAATGTCCTCTGGTTCACAAAAGGGCAGTAATGGAAAACAGACATAAAGGGTCACCAAGTGGCTTTCCAGGGTAGGCAGAATTTCCTCTGAAATTCTGTTTTTTTTCTAGCATGTAACACTGAAGTGCAAAACAGTTCATTTGCATACATGGATAACATAGAATGCTTCAGCAGCTGAGTTTTATCTATCTTACAGCAGTGCTGAGTTTCACGTTGGATCTATGCTATGTTCATGCTAGATCTGATTCTGTAAGATGGAGAGCAGCTTTTGAAAAGTGTTGAGTGAAGACTAATTTGGGGTTTTTTGCGGGGGTGGGGGAACAACAACCTCAAAACCTCACTGATTTTATGAGTTGAGATAAAAACTTGTTCACCTCTTGCCAGACCCCAAAGGTGGTTGGTAGGTGTGGCTACAGCTGCTCCAGCAGATCAAGATTCACAAAAACCAAAATGGATCTTGCTGAGCTGGAGTAAAAGGAACAAACTGAAGTGTGTGTGCTTGTGTGTTTCTTACTCAGGCCTGTTGCAATGCAGAACTCTATATTTTCCCATGTTCAACTCTTAGCTGTGTGAGTATGAAGTTTGAAATCCAAGACTATTTTTATATTAATGCATGAGAACCTTAATTTTCCAAATACCTGAGAGAAACTATGGATGTGCTTAATAATAAGTTATCAGCTGAACAGTAATTTGAGAGGCTGAGGAAGTAACATGTCCTCCTTTCCTCTGTCTCATTCACAAAAAAGCCCCTGTGATGCCAGTCAGAAGACTTGAAGCTAATGAAAAATGTCAGTTCTGCCTTTGTTCATAGGACTCCACTGTTGGGGTGGAAAGGTCCCTGAATGGAGGTCAGTAGCACACACATAGCAAATTCGGCACCTCGCTCTGAAAAGTTGTTGGGTGTCTTTTGTATGTGCCATGAAGAGGCAGCTGCTAGATTCAACACCCCCCTGGGGAATTCATAACAGGAGCAGTGGAAATTGCTGCCCCGGTGGGAGGGGTGTGATTGCATTTAGAGTGGCTGTAATTTCTTTCCCAAAAAGCAAATACAATTACTGCAAATGACACACGGATCTGCAAGGAACGTTTTTCCGGGACCAAAGTCCTATGTGGTGCTACCATTCCTTTTGGATGTAACGTGTGTATATTCAGTGTAATTTTGCTTATGCACAGTGTTACTTGAGACTAACTGCGTAAGTCTATTGAAGTTTGCATAGAGGGCTCATTCTCTACAAGTGCTATAAAATTATCTGTCAGTGACTAGATAAAAATGCTCCTAAAGGTTTTTTTCTTCTTTCTCTTTTTGATGTATTTGTTTTGGGGGTCATGCAACTTTTTTGTGTGCATTTCTTTACATTTCACTCTGGTTTATTATTGACAAGTTCTGTCCCCAGCAGTTTTTATCTCCATCTAAGTGGAAAACACAGCTCCCATCAGTTCAGCCTGGCCTGCCTCTGCAGAGGTAATGTTGTTTACTCAGAAGTGTTACAAAGCAGGCAAGCACTCATTGTTTGTGGTCTCTCATGAGGAGAGCCCAAGCATGTGGGATGCCACCAGCAATGCTGGGTTGGTGTCAGAAGTATTATTTGTTGTACAATTTAAGTGTGTAAGGGAAGACAGGCAAGGAAGTTCTGGAGGAAGAATGTTGCGGTGATGGGGAGGGACAGTGGTTGCTTGGTTTGGCTTCGAGTGTTTAAAGGAAACAAAAGTTTCACTGATCTTTATCAATCATGGTGGAGACGGCAGTTCAGAGATAAAGAGCTCGGCAGTGGTGTTCATGCACGCCCTGGTGTAGTGGTAGCAGAAAAGCAAACATGCTGCCTTCTTTGCAGGTGTTTGAGTACATCCAGACTTATTCTTTAGCTGGGGGCTTGAATTTATCTTTGAGACAGAACTTCCTGGCAGTTTGGACCGTCCTCACACTTGCTTGCAGTCTGACTGAATATTGGAACAAGCCCTTTCCAGAGAGAGGAGATGTGGGAGAGTTGGGGGTGCTCCTTGCTTGAATCTAAGGAAGGAGTCTGTGAGCCCTGCCAGGCACCCCGGACACCTCCTGTGCTGTGTGGCCCCCCGAGCTCGAGGTGTGTGGGCATGGCAAGCAGAGAGGATATATGTAATTACAGCCTTGCAAACCTCCACTGATCCTGTGGGAACCCAGTACCAAAATACCTCTGTCGCTGAGCCGTGTGGAGTTCTCTGTGCTGCACTTCCCCAACCTATTCATAGAAACGGTGACAGGAGGGAGACTCTTGAGAGTTTATTGACAGGTGAGAAATAGCAAGATGTTTCAAGACAAACAAAACAAAGACCAGA
This sequence comes from Pachycephala philippinensis, assembly GCA_013397055.1. Taxonomy (NCBI): domain Eukaryota; kingdom Metazoa; phylum Chordata; class Aves; order Passeriformes; genus Pachycephala; species Pachycephala philippinensis. The sequence continues at coordinate 571,106 of VWZT01000177.1, forward strand.
CCGTTCTGGCCAAGCTATGGGAATCTGCTGCTAATGGACTTTAAAAAGAAATCAGCTTCTGGGTGCAGAACATAGAACATTGTCCTACTGCGTTATCAGACCAGTAATTCTGTAGCCTGACATGTTGTCAGGAGTTGGGATCTGGTACTTCCAAGCAAGTTTCTTCCCAACTCCAGGCTGCTTTCTACCCTGCAGTGACATTGTATTCAGTTACAGGATCATGATCCAAATTTCCACTTTTTGAGGACCTGGTGCTCTCTGAACAGGCTCAGTGGCACACCCTAGGACATCTAATAACTTTCTGGAACGTGTCCTCCTTTTAGTACAAGTTCTCTCAGCAATCCTTAGCATATGATCCAAGTTTCCAAGAAACTAGGGCAGTAACTGATTGCAGTGAAAGTGAGAATGCTTCACATAAGCAGTAGGAAATCCAGGTGACAACTTTAGTGTTTTGTTCTTATCTTCTTTAAATATGGGAAATGCTGTTCTGATATCATTTTAAGTCAACAGATTTGGGGAGTATCAGTTATTTTTTTCACTCTGCATGTGAGTGACCTAGCACTGCATTTAGTTTCAAAAACGGTTTTCAGTATGCCTTGCTGGTTTTCATCTTAAAAGACTTTTAAAGTGTTACTTCATTTTATTTGTTTTTCTTTCAGTAATGCTGAGAGCTAATTCTTCTGAGTAAGCAAATGAACAGGACAAATAAAAAGTAGTGGAAACCTGAAACAATAAGGTTTATTCTGTAGATGTTTAAGGTGCCTTTTACATTAGGCTGTAACTGACAGCTACAAATGCTGAGGCCATTTGAAAATCAGACCGCCTGCAGAGGGATTTTAGGAGTCCGAGGACTTCTGCCTCTACTGATGTCAAGGTAAAATTCTGGCCTTTGTAGATCCAGATTTAGTTCTCCTCTAAAGAGTGAAAAAGTTGAGCTGGAGTGATGGGATGAAAGTGCTGGAAATAGCAGCTGTGTGCCAAGTGATACAGTTCCTCCTTTGGGCTGCCGTGTGCCGGTCTGACTGTCCGAGCCCTTGCCTGGATCCGGCTGACTGTTGGCAGAGGTTGAATCCTTCCTGAGAACAAATCACTTTATTGTTCGTGTCTGCTCATGCATTGCCTTTTGGGAGCGTGGTTCATGTTGTTGCAAGAAGCAGAACCATTAGCACCAAATGAATTCTTTGTCAAGCAGCACAGTCTCCCTGAAATTTTTACCCTTTTCTCCAGCAGCTTTCCCCTAGCATCAAATTTGCAGTATTTTAGGGGACTGGCTCCTGTTAGCAGATGACTTTTTTTTTGTTAATTCTGCAGATCGTGGCCTATCATGATTTTCCATGAAACTGGCTCCTTTCTATGTCTTCCTCATCCAAGTGAGCAGCTGGGAAATGAAATGTGGCAGCTCTGGGACTTGAGGAAAACAGTTCTGTTTCGATTAAGCCACCCTCAAGGCCTGTGGAAACTGGGCTGTTTGAAACAGCCAAAATTTCCACCCTAACTGTATCAAAAGCTCCATGCCAGGGAGCTCCTAGTCATGAGCCACCAGCTCAGGGGATGATCCCCTGGCAAAGCACAAGACAGTTCTCAAGGGTCTTGTCATTCCATGCTACAGCAGCCGTCACTGTCCTGTTTCTGCCCAGATCCAGGGATTGGGTCTGTCCAGAGCAGCTGCATTGGTGTAACCACACTGCAGCTGGGGGCAAATCATGGACTGTGAGCCATCAAAACTGGTCCCATGGCTCACAGTCAGCCTCTGTGCTTGTGTGACACAAGGCCCTGAGCAGCTTGGCCCACAATTACGGCTTTTAGCCCCTAAGAGAGTACACAGTAACAGCAAGAAGAATTTGGCTTGCTTCTCCCAAAAATTAAAAATTGGACTGGTTGAGTCCCTAGTCATGCGTGCCTGGAGCTGACCTGACATTTAGTGTCATCATCTTGCTCAAACTCAGTACGTGGCCATTGCAGAGAGAAATAACTGACTTTTGATTTGTTTTCCACATAGATGAAAAACTTTGAGTGGCTGAATGGCTCTTTTCTGTGCTGTAGTTTAAAACCTCAGTGTGTTTTGGGCAGGGGCAAGGAGAGAGCATGGTAAGGCTGTTTCCTCTCTATCCCTTGTTATCCTCATGACTGAGGTGGTGAGGATGCAGGTTTTCACAAAGCTGTGCTGAGCATTGCAGGAAGGTGGGTCTGAGCCACTGTGAACTTCCACAAATCTCAAACCTTGTTGGGGCTCCCAAGGTTCTCTGAAACCACATTACAACAACTAAAGCAGTGTCAGCAATTGCATCACTGCCTGAGTCACCCAGAAATGGCAGCAGTGAGAACCAATTTCATCTCGAGTGATTTGGCTCCTGGGTCATGTCCATGAACAGGGCAGAGACCAAGGCTTTTTAACCAAAACCAATCCAGGTGCTCTGACACCTTTCTGGTGACAGTAACACAGTTGTATCTGTAAAGTCCAATCTGAAAGAGATACTTCCTTGCTCTACATCTCATTATTTTCATTATTTGTTCCTAGTGAGATGGAAATATCTCCTGTGTTTCAACCCAGTCCAGCTTCCCCCAAGCAGCTGTGAGGAGGCAGCTACTTTTCTACGAGCACTTGCTCCTTGCTGGCAGCAGAGGATTGTTGGAACTTTTGTGCAAAGCTGGTAAGTTCTGTTCAGGTGCCTAAAATAAGTTTCAGATGGAACCTCGGCACATTCATAAAAATCTGTCCCTTTATCCTGCAGCAGTAGCCTCTCTGAAGAGCGTCCTTGTAGTTTCCTGTCTCTGCTTCCTTCCCTCCCTCTTTTTGTTTTGTTTGGAGGGGGGGTTGCCTTATTTTTTCCTGCAATTGGAATTATTCCATAGGGCTGGATCATGTTCACGCATTACAGAGGCAAAGGAGGCTTTGAGAGATGCTTGTCCCAGGATGGAACTCTGTGAAAACTGGCTGAATGTTTGGTGCTTGCTGGTTGTAGGCCCTTTCCTTTCACCTGTACCACAGCCTCTTCCTGCAAACAGATCCCAAAAGGATCCCAAATTAGAGTCTCTGCTATTACGCAGGAATCACCTTCCTTTTGTGCTGGGCCTGATTAAAATCTCTAATTTCCTTCTAACGTCAGTACTTTATGCAAAGCCATTTCCTAGTAAGAGAAGTTCAGGGCAGCTGAGCCCTGCAGTGTTTGTTACCTGTCCAGAGGTGAGACCTCTTCCTTAGACACCCTCAAACCGTTCCTGGGCAGTGGGAATGGGACAGGGTGATGACAGATGAGCTGGCATGTTTTGCTTCTTTCTCCCAACACGGACAGTTGCTCTGGGCAGAGAAGTAAGTCTCAAGCTGCCTTATCTTCTGCAAAGCTGACTGGTCCTGCAGCTTGGCACAGTGACTGGTGTGACCCACGTGCTGCCTTGAATTAATTTTCTCTGGGCTATGAGCGTGGTTTGTACCGGGAATACCCTGTCCTTGCTAGGAAATCAGCTCCTGGCAAAATATGTCCTTGCTTAGGTACGTGGGAGATGATGGAGGGAGTGTTACCAGCACAGCCTTTGGGGTGTGTGGTGAGTTAACCCTGGGGGGCAGCTCAGCCCCACACAGCCCTCCTCCACTCCCCCCCCAGAGCAATGGGGGAGAGAAGCAGAAAGGTGAAAGTGGAAAATCTGTGGATTGAGATGAAGACAATTCAATAGGTACAGCAAAATTTGTGTGCACCAGCAAAGCAAAATAAGGAATTCATTCTGTGCTTCCCACGGGCAGGCAGGTGTTCAGCCATTTCTGGGAAAGCTGGAACAGTCACTTCATCATGCATAACTCTTATTTGGGAAGACAGACATCGTAACTCCTTTCTCCCAGTGTTTATTGCTGGGCACTTTGGCACGCAGTCTGGGATATCCCTTTGAGCAGCTGGGGTCAGCTGTCTGTGCTCTGTCCCCTCCCATTGCCCTGTGCACCCCCAGGCTGCTCACTGGTGGGGCAGCGTGGGAAACAGAGCTGGCCTTCGTGCTGTGTAAGCAACAGCTAAAACATCCCTGCCTTATCGGCACTGTTTTGGTCCCAGATCCAAAACACAGCACACACCAGCCACTAGAGAGAAAACGAGCTCTGTCCTGGCCCCAGCCAGGGCAGGTGTGTCTCTTTGTTGTGCTTTACACGGCACTGGCCATAGCATGTGAGAAGTGGAAGCACAGTAAGGCTCAGGAGAGGGAAAAGCTCCTCTGAGCCCAGCTGGGCACCACAGGAATTGGGTGGGTGGCAGCAGGGGCTGGTGTGTCCAGGTACTGGACCCAGACCAGTTAGAGAGTAGAAACTGAGGGTTCCTGATCACTTTTGGGGAGATCTGAGAGGATGTGGCACACAACCCTGAAAGGAGAGAGGGCTCTTGGTCTTCTGCTCCATCTCCAGAGAGTTGCTGGCAGGGACCTTTAAACTCCCAGTTGAACAGGATGGAGGAGGGCAATACTGCACTGGGAGCTGGTGCTCGCTTTTCACCACTTCGGGAAAGGTTCATGCTACTGCAGCACCTCTTCCAAGTCAGGCTGTCACTGCCTGACTGTGCCAGAGCTGTTGCAGGCTCCTTTTCAGCCCTATGGATCAGGATATCAGTTTTTTAATCACAAAGAGCTTTTCTTCTGTGTCTCATCATGAATTGATGCGCTAGAGCTCCAGCTGCCCCAAACGGCTGCTGCTGTGCCTGGCTTTCTGTGCAGACTTGGGCTCTGAAACAAAAGGATGGGGAAAGCAAGGCCTCACCAGTGAGTGGTTTGCTTAAGTAGCACCAAATCAACAAGGAAGCTACGTTTCAGCCTGGTTGATTATTCAGAGCCATTTGTATGCAGGATTCTCTTACAGCAGCTCAAACCTGGAGTTTGACCTGCGTTCAGGTGTGTATGTACCAATTAGTTTGTATTAGGCTTAGCCGTGGAGAAGGTCATACAATAGTCTTGGTGCAGGAAAGGCTGAATCAATATGAAATCGAGGTTGTTCCTGTAAAGATTCAGGAATGGAAATTTTACCACCACCACACCTACTTTCAGAACTTGCACATCACAAAGAAGTTGAGAAATACCTTTGTGGCCAGTTCTCTCAAATGCAAATGTAATTGTTTAAAAGTGTCTCCTTATTTTAACTCCTTCCAGCGAGACAGAGCTTTGCACCTGCCTCAGGGCAGATGGGGAGATTGCAAGAGAGAAGCAGGGGAGATGTGGGGCTTCCCCTGAGCCTTGCTGGGGTGTGGGCAGCAGGGCTGGGCAGCTGCTGGGGACCAGCACCCCAAAAAGGTAGAGAGTGAGTTTTAGGAGCAGTCCTGTTTTAATCCTTATTGTTTAATCTGGGGGTCCCATTTCATGTTGGTAGGGGTGATTCTTATGATCCCTTAGTGCTGTCTCGTGTTTTTGCAGAAAAGTGAAATTATTTGGGCAGGGTGAGGGTGCAAGAACTGCTCTGTGCATGGGGAGGCTGCAGCTGAGGGAACAGCAGCAGTGTTGTGCTTATGGAGATTGTCTGGAGACTTAAAATGTTAACATGATCAGTACAAGCTTCTTATTATTTTCTTTTCTGGACACAGTTTGAAGCTAACATGTATGACCGTGAGGGTGAGAAATAGATAGTGTTTGTCCGGACAACCACCTGTCTCCCCCACTGGTGTGGTTCAGGAGGGAATCTCTTACATATTATTAATTTCACAGTGAAATTGAAACAGTTTTGATCCTGCTTCTACATAAACCTGGCCCATGCTGTGCCCGCATCAGCTAAGAGCTGTTACGTGAGATCTGACTTTTCCTCCACATCCACTGAATGGTGCAACCCACGCCAAAGGCTGGGGCTGTGCACACCCAGCCCGGGTTTTCCTTTGCTGTGCCACCCCCAGTTAATGGGGTGCAAAGTACCAGTGCTACACATCTCCTCAAGCACCTTCCTTTTGCTCTAAATCTGAATTTAACTTTTTCCTGCTGCATGGTTTCGCGTAGGCAGCATCTGGTCAGGTTTCTGTTGCATCAGTGAGTTTGCTGGTATTGGGTTTTACTCAAACAATGTATTCTGCCACAAAGGAGCGGGTTCGAGCAGGTTAGAGCTGTCCAGCCTGGCCATGCAGGAACCAGTGACGAATAAAAGCTCCATAAATACATTCTTCTGCCTCTCCCCTTCCTCCACACATATATCAATTGTTTCTCCAGATTATTGAGAAAAGAATCTCTGTGTTTCCTGGGTGTGAAATGTGTTGGTTCTCCCTTTGCAAGCAATGAAGATAATGCTGCTGGCAGTGCTGCGGCTTGGCCCAAGGCTCTGCCACTGGATGGGTGATCCCAAGGCCAACAGGGGCAGTGGAGATATTTGCGTCAGCCCCGTGAGCAGGTTCCTCCAGTGGACTGGGAGCTACCTGGGATTCAGGATCAGCCCAGAACAGAGCTGCCTGCAGGGGCAGGGCTCCCCTCCTTCCCTGCTTAGCCCAGCACACTGTGCCCTGCAGGGCTTGGGCATGGGAAATGTTCACTGGCCCTTCCTCCACTTCAGCAACACTAGGCCTGGGAATGGGGTCCCTCTGGGCTCTAGGAATCTCAGGGCTCTGTATATATTTAAACTTCATCTGTGAACTGTCCCCCTGTGGCTGCCACCACGCCCCTTCAGCATCGTAATAGCTGGCACAGCTGCCATTGCCCTGAAAGCTGGCTCTAGTCCTCCCCACACACTCCTTGGGCTGTGCTAAGGGGTTCATAGGATCCATCCCCCCGACCCTTAACAAAACCAGGCAATGTTGGAAGGATAACTGAGGAGAGAAGGAGTGGAAAAGGCTCCTGCAGCCTGCAGCACTTGCTCTCTGCTCCAAGGCAGTTCGAGTCTGTGGGCTGTGCTCACCACAGCGTCGTGCAGTGTCTGGTGACAAGACATGTCCTTCCCCTGGGGCGGCCGGTGCTGGTGTCCACACACACATGGCTTCACCCCACAGCCAGGAGTGCAGTTTCCAGGTGACCTTTCCCAGGTTAAGCACAGCTTGCAAAACCCTCATGCCTCTTCCCAGGCTTATAAAACTCACTCCTTTGTTGTGGTGGTTTCATTTGCGATAGGAGCTGAAGAGGGACTTCACTGCTACCGAAACCTGGCGAGTGCCCAGAGGGGAGGGCGGCTGTGATGCCATCTCAGGCCTTCAGCTACCGCATTCCTCCCACCAAGATTTTGAGATTTCCCCTCTCTGGCCCTACTTGTGGAAGAGGACAAACAAACCCTCCAAGGAGAAATGCCTGGGTGAGAGCAGAGGTCTGACCATCAGCAGCAAAACCCTGGTGTGGATTCCCCTTGAGCCTGTTCAGCTGCCTCTTGCAGTGGAGCACAGTCAGGGTTGTAGGTTTTCCCCGTTAACCCTGTTCCCAGGGCCAGAGGTGAGCTTGGTGTGGGTCCGAATGCTCCACAGGTGTAAATCAGCACAGCTTCAGCTACACTGGTGACCCTGCCATGCTGCCCACGGTGTGAGGGTGAGTGAGACCCCTTTGTCCCCTTCGTCCAATCTGCACTGAGAGCTGTGCTAATGGAGATCTCCCTGGACAGACAGAGGAGAATATTTTGTCAGGTTATTTTGGGCATTCTGGCAAACTGAGCAGGAAATGACAGGTGAAAAACGCAGCAAGAGGCAAGAAAGAAAGAGGCAGAAGATCCTCATGCAGTCTCACACCCGGAGGTTGCCGCTGTGTTTGTGCACATCCCACTGTGTCACCCAGGTCACAAGAGTTCACCTTGCTCTTTGTGTCCCCTGAGGCATGCATGCCTTGCTGGAGAGGCCATGACAGCTGAAAAGCCCTGGTGTTAGGCTGTGGCAGGTAGGTAAGGCTCTTTTTGGGGTACACCTGAGCGCCACCCTTCCCTGCAGCTCCATGCATGGACTTTCCCACACTCCTGCACTTCACCCCTGGCCATTAGACACAAGACTGTGCAGGGCAGCAAGTCCCCTTGCACAAGCAGGACCCAGAGCAGCACAGGGGTTGGTGCTGCCCTGCAGGCAGTGTGGCTCCAGCCCATTCTCTGCACAGCCCTGGCCCTGAGAAGTGCACGTGGCTTTTCCAGCAGCTCCTCTGATGGAGGATTTTGCAAGGTTTCCAGGTGAGGGGGTGGTTGGGATGGTGGTGCCCACCCCCTGCTAGTTTGGGAGCTGGGGAACAGAGAAGCCCCTTCTCTGGCCCCATCCCTGCACAGCAGACAGAGCCCCGCTGTTGGTCAGAGGAAGTTTGGTGAAGGCAGAAAGGAGGAAAAGATTCCTGACAGGTTTCATCTGTCCAAGCCAAGAACGGTGCCATTAGAAGCTTGTAAACCTTTTTCTTCTCAAACACATCTATTTATTTTTTTTAACTGCTGGCTGTTGCTCAAAGTGACCCGCGCTGCGTGTCCATCCCGTTCGGTCGCGCTCTTGCCTGTGCCTCATCCTGGCCCCGATTACTCCGGGAAGGTCTTTGGCTTCCCAGCCATGAAAGCCGCTCTCTCAGGGAGGGCGTGGATGTCTCCCCTTGGCCAGGAGCCTGTGCCGGCAGCGGGCGTTGGGGGGGGCTCGGCTCGCCGGCGCTGGGAAGACTGGGACAGTGTTTGGGGCCGAGGGCGGCTGAAAGGGCTCAGTGTGTGCCGAGCGTGAGTCACCCGGGCCGGAGGGCAGCTGGGAGCCGGCGAGGAGAGCAGCCGGCTTCCCAGGGAAAGGTGGCGAAATGGATATCATTAGCGTGGAGTGGAGGCAGAAGGGCCCGAGGAAGGAGGGAGGATGGGAGGCGCTGCTTCCAGGGATGGAGGGATTTGAGGGACCCTCGTGTCACACCTGGGTGTCTGCATGGGGTCAGGGATGAGAATGGGAAGGGGGCAGTGGAGGCTGGGTCTGTCTGCACCTATCACTGGACCTTCATGTGACTTTGGGTGTCAAACAAAGCCTGGGGAAGGGCCGGGAAAGCCCTGGAAAGATTCGTGGGGTCCTTGAAACAGGGAGCTGTCTTGTGTCACATTTTGGTGCCCCGAGCACTGGCTTGCAGGGCTGGGGCTCCAGCCTGGCTGATGCAAAACATCCCTGGAGCTGCCGGTTTTCTTTGGCTCAGTTTGGCTGTGCACTTCCCAGTCTGGCTGACACAGACCCAGGCGGCTCTGTGCCAGCACCTTACACATCCTCAGCATCAACTCCTGGTCCCCAGAGATGTCACCTGCAGTGGCAGACCCAGGGAGTGGCTTGTCACACCGCCTGGAGCAGGCAACATTGCTTGTAGCTCTGGTGCAGTCCCAAAGGGAGAGTGGCTTCCTGGTGGTCCCAGTTAGGACCTCTGTGCCTGGCTGCATGTGAGATGAGAAGCAGGGAGGGTTTTCTGGTTTAAATTGAACACAAGCATGTGTGGGAAGGTCTGGTTTTATCTCAAAAGCAGACAGCTCTGCACATGGTGGTGCCACCACCCAGAGAGGTTCCCCATTATGTGTCTGGGGATTAGGTGTGTCCTACAGTCCTCCAGAGGCATCATGTGCTCATGTAAGACACCAGCAAGAGAAGAGTAGAGGCCCCTTGGGGTTCAGCTTGCCCTCGAGCCCACAGGTGCCGGGAAGAGCAGGAGGGGGGCATTGGTGCAGAGAGTGCAGAAAGCGCTGCAGTGGTGGTTGATCAGGAGATGCATCCTAAAGGGATATGCTTTTTAATGGGGATTTAGCTGACTGGACTGTGAGGGAGTTGATCTTTGATGAAAAGTCACACTAAGATAATTCCCTTTAGCACAAATAGCCACAGCCCAAAAGCAGAGGGCCTCACCAGTGAGCAAATGGGGAAAAAAAACGATGGCTCTGGGCAGCCTGGCCACATCTCTGTGCCTCCAGACCTGCAGAAAACCACCCCAGAGGCTGGGAATAATCCTATCAACTTACTAGCTGACATTGCAGGGCCAGTTCACCCACCACACCTCTGGTTTGTTGATCTGTGGAGCCCCATCGATGAACTCTGCAGCCACGTGCTCGGTGTTGGCACCACGAGCTGCTTGTGCCAGGGAGTGTCCCTGCCACCTCGGCCTGAGGACTGATGGGCTTTCCATCCTGCTCCTTCCATGCTGCCCAGTTCTCTATCCTTCCCCACCTCTCTCTAGTGTTGGGCAGATCCTCAAAGCTTTGGCCCTGCAGGAATGACCTCTTAGGGTGGTGCTTTTCTGTCCTATTGTCACCAGTGACAGCAGGAGGATGAAGGGGAAGTAAAACACGATGGGGAGCACAGCATGATGATACAGATGGGCTGGAATGACCCAGGAGAGCCATTGGTTTGTCCTCCACCCTGTGCAGGAGCTGGTTTCCCATGGTGAGGCAGGGATCAACCCAGCAGTGGTGTCTGGAGCCTCCCGGCACCAAGACACTGGAAATGCCAGAGCCACGTAAGAACCGCCAGCCCAACGGATGGCACGGGGCTGTGGCTGCGCCTGCTGTGAATCAGGGAAGGAGCTGGATCCATGCATTAACTCACTGGCCACCTCAGCCCACAGCATAGAATGACTTCACCGTCGGGTGAACATCCCACCATGGAAACCAAACCTCAGGAATGCGTCTGGGTGTGCCGACTCTCTTCTCCTCTCCGGAGGGCTCTCTTATGTCTCAACTACTCCTAGGCTAGCAAATTGCTGTTGTCACCTCTCCCACCAGCTCCCTGAGCTGGGCTGGGGAGCAGTGCCCATGCAAGGGTCATCCCCTGTGCCCAGCGAGTGCCTGCCCAGGGGTGGCACTGCGGGTTCTGCTCTCCCTTAGTGCGCATGCAGAAACAGGAGCTTTGCCATGGCTTCAGTCCAGTAGCCCCAGCCAAAGAGGGGAAGTCTGCACTCCACATGCCCTCCTTCCTCTCTCCATCTCTTGCTGGAGACGGATCCACCAGTGGCTGTAGCAGAGCCCAGGTTTTGGCGATGAGCAGCAGCAGAGTGATGATTAATGCCGAGCAGAGCCACAGAGCCAGGGATGTCTGAGTCGTCTCTGCCTCTCTCCTAAACCAATTTGGCCAAAAAAGGCTAATGTGAGCATTTCTGCATCTGCCAGCCTGGGAGGGGGCCCGGCTAGAGCTCGGGGTCTCAGCAGGCATGTATGGGGCTGTATGTTTTTCCACTTGGGCTGGAGAGGGGCCGTGGGCAGGCAGCCTCTGGGCTCAGGTGACTCCTGAGCCGCCCTTTCCATCTGACTCATGAGAGACGTCGCGAGTGCTCCCCTGCCCAATGGAAAACACGTCTCCTTGCAGATCATGGCTTCTGGGTCCGTGCCAGTCCCCAGGCAGCACAGCTTCCCAGGGCTGTGCTGGCACCCTGAGCCCAGCTCTTCCCAGGCTGGAGCTGGGAGAGTGGCTCCATGGGCTGATGCCCAGCCAGGGCTTTACCTTCAGGCTGTGCCCATAGCCAGCGTGGCAGAACAGTCAGGGTGTCAAGGGCTGGGCGGGACAGGCCCATGGTCCCTGCGATGGGCAGGAGCATCTCTGTGGGCAGGGCTCCTGATTTCACTGTTGGCATGACACTGTTTTCCCAACACTTCTGGTTTCCTCTCCTCCACCACTTTGGAGGGTCCAGGGTGGAAGTGATAGTCCTTCAGCATCAGGACAAGTCTTTCCCTTCCGAAGGCCAAGCACCCCATCTTTCTCCTTCTTCCTTTCTGGGTTTGGGTAGCATGAGAGTGTCTCCCTCCTCAAACCCCACATTCACATCCCCTAAGCTTTCTCCATCTCATGTCCTCATGGGTTTGTTTTTTTCAGTGCCTGGATGCCATCCTACCACAGGTTCTCAGGAAAAACCCAGACCCTGTGGCTTTCTGCTCAAGGGAAACTGAGGCACGCTGGGGTCAGCACTTCTTGCCGGGCCATGCTGGGCTGGGAGAGACAAGCCAGGGCCTGTGGCTTGCTGTGTCCAGCCTCAGGCTGTTTGCATCACACCGCAGAGGCAGCCCCAGAGCCTGCCCCCTCTGCCCGCTGCCCAAGCCGCAGCATTGGGCTCCCCCTGTTCCTCTGGGAAGGGAAATGTTTTCCCTTTCCCCTCCTGTCCCTGCTCGCCAGCAGCGAGTGAGTCCGGTTTCCCCTGCGCACTGCCGCCAAGCGCCTCTGGAACCACTGGAAAATGCATAAACGGCCTGGGCAAGGCTGCGGTGAGGGTTACTCGCAGTCACAGCTGGATCCAGCTGCTGCTTTAAAGCAACAGCACAGCCACACAGGGCTCCCCAGGAGACCCAGGTGTCCCAGGGCTTTAAATCCCATGGGAAGAGAAGGCAGCATCCTCACTGGGCAGCACTGGATGGGGCCTTTTCACTGGGGAAAATGAGGAAGGGGCAGCCCAAGGACACAAACCCTTGGGTGGGTCTGGGTCTGGGGTTTGCTCACGCCGGTTTGCAGAGTGCTTCCCCCTGCCCTGCTCCTGTGGCTCCTGGCACAATGACCAGGAGAGCGCTTCCCTGCCAGCCCCAGCTGCATCCCACGGTTGTGTCTGCAAAGGGCAGCAGCAGCTTGGGGACCCCAGGGCAATGGGGGCTGGCCCAGCTATCACCCTGAAAAGCAATTTACACTCCTCCCCTATTTTTGGAAAAAATCATGCAAATCCCAGAGTGTTTGATTCCAGGCAGGACAGCGGGTGTGGCTTTCAGCTGTGGCTCAAGGTGTTTCGGCAGCCCCCAGTGTTTCAGTGTGTGAGATGCCGAGGCCGATGGAGTGGGATGGAGCAGCCGGCTTTGGGAAGGCAGAAAACCTCCTGCATCCTGGGAGCCAGCATGGTCCCACTCTGGCAGAGGCACTGGGATGGAAACAGCCACGGGGCACTGGGGTTAATGAGTAAAATAACTCACCCCCGCCCAGGGTCTGGTTTATGGCCCTGTTAACGTGGGCAAGCAGAGGCAGCTTTCTGTGGGGGTGGATGTCTTTCCCGGTGTCCCACGTCAGACTGGTCAGTCCATGACGTCTGCTTCACCTTCCAAGACGCAGCAATAAATCAGGTTAATAATTAATCCCAACTGCCTGGGGGACCTTCCCTGGGACTGAGGCAGAGCCGGTCCCAGCCACAGCTCCCAGCATCCCACGTGAGAGCCGCGGTGATGGGTGAGTCCACAGGGTTGCTCTTTACCACAGCATCATGAAATGTGCTTAGAAAAAAAATGTGGAAGGAGACAGGAACATTCCCTGTCCTATCACATCCAGGATGTTTGCTCCTGAGTGTGTGCAAAGTCTTGATGTGGTGCGAGTCTGGCTCAGCCAAACAAATTGCAGCCTTGACCTCCCTCCATGCTCCAGGGTACACCACAGGTGAGTGGTTTAAGAAGGAAAAACCTAAAAGTGTGGCCACCCTGTGCAGCTGGTCTCGGGTCAGGCTGAGCCCTTGGTCCTGCTCCAGGCACTCAGAGGTTTGGGGAGGAGAGGGCTGGTTTGTGTGTCTCCGCAGGGCAACGGGACCTTGGCTTGTGTGGGAAACCCAGCCCAGGGACCACAGTGTTGGCACAAGTGGGCAGGAGGTGTGAGAGTTCCTGGAAGAAGTGAGAGTTTTTTCTGTGTATGTATAATTTGCTGGAATGATAATAAATCAGAAAACAACACATACACACACACACAAAAAAAAAAAAACGTATCAAAGAAACCAGTGCAGCTTTCCCCAGTGAAACAAACTCCAAACCATCAGTGGGAAAACACTGGCTGGGTCAGTCTGCCACTAGCTAGTCTTCTGGGATTACATAAACTTCATAAAAAAAGCTCACTTCTTTCTTAGTACTATTTTTTTCTATAAAACATTTTAGTTCAGGTCCACTTTGAAATTAAAAGAGGATTCTTGAAACAAAAAAAGCATTGTGGTTCACTTTGAGAACATCTAAATGAGCCACTTGGGCTTCACCCCAGTCCTGGTCCTTTCCCTTAACCCAGACAATGCCCTGGAACCCTGTTTGATGCCAGCTCCAAAGCCTTGTGACCCCACAGGTTGCTCCTCCCCATCTCCGGCAGGGCCACCAGTTGGGATAATGCTCGGGTGGGGGGTGAGTGCGTGGCACTGGTACTGGCTCTCTTCAAATGGGTCCCAGGAGCCACCAGATGCCAGCAGGAGCTGGTGTCACCCTGGCTGTGACTCGGGTGTCACCCAGGAAGATCCGTGCATTGCCTTTCCTTCTGCATCCCCATCCAGAGCAACGACAGCATGTCCAAGTGCTATTCCTCACAGGTGCCCTGCCAGCTCTCCCAGGGCTGCAGTGGCCTGGCACGCCTCAAATGTCCCTGGTGTTGAGCAAGGCAGAGGAACTCGGCTTTTCCATGCCCAAGCAGCACCTGCCACCCAAGAGCACTTATCCAGAAACCCGCAGCTCTGCCCCCAGTGCCAAAAAGGCACCTGGTGCCCCCAGATTTCAGTCTAATGGCTCACACCTAAGAAACACAGGTGATGGGCACTGCAGAGAAGGAGGGGCAGGGCTACAGACCCAGCTGCTTTGCCAAAGGCAGGGCTGGGCAGGAATGGCAGGGATATGCTGCTGGCTGGGTCTGCTGGGGTGAATAAAAATATTCAGGTTTCTCTTTTTCGTGTTTCATTCTCAGCAGAGTGGTTGTTGCTGCTCATGTAAAACCTGTTCTTGCTGGGTGCTGGAAAGAGGCAAAGGGAATGTGTGTGGAGTAAGACATTTTTAAAGAAATATGCCTTCAGGTGGATTTTGTTCTTCCTGCTGCCTTTCTGCTTTCCCAGGGCAAATCTGAAGAGCGTGAAAACTTGCTTTTGTCCTAAACTTTTCTATGTAATGATGAAAAAAATCATAAACGATTCTGCTTCATTTTCAGATTCATCCTTGGAACAGGAGCTGGCAGTGCCAGGGATACCCAGGACAGTGCTTATCCCAGGCATCAGGAGCCCCAGACCTGACAGGATTTGAGTCTTCAATGAATATCAGAGGTAAAGCTTTGTGCAGCCATCACACCCAAGGCCTGCAGTGCTCCCATGCAGTGGGATGTGCATCTCTCCCACACAGGGGTAGGTAGGGGGTTATTTGAGCCAAAACCCTGCAGAGCAGCGTGGAATCATCCGGGAAGTCCTGAGCTTGCGGCCCTACGGCTTTCCTGCACGGAAGCAGCTGTCGGAGAGGGAGGAGGCTGGGAGCACGGCTGGCAGAGCTCCCTACCCCAGGCTGCCAGGAACCCTCCTCGCCCTGCAGCAGTGCCACTTCCACTGAGCAAGCACAGCCCTCAGGCTGCACCACAGCCAGCCCTGGGCCTGCCGGCTGGATGTGCTGATGCCAGGGGATCCACAGAGCCCCAGGACACTGTCACACACCTACAGCTGCTGGGTGCCCTGGAACAGCAGCAGTCACCTGAGGGCTGTGTTTTGGGATTTACTGCAGCTCCCCATGAGCGGACGCTGCCATCCCTGTCCCCATCATGGTCCCAGGGCAAACTGCAGGGATGAAACGGTGGTTGCACTCTCAGGGCTTTCCTGTTCACACCCCTTTGTGCCTGTTTGTGCAAGGGCCATTCTCCAGTGGGGTCTTCCTCCACTGTGAGCCCCTCTTTGCAGCGTGGGGTGAATTCCCAGCCATGGGCAGGCATGCACCTACCATCCCCGTGCTGCAGGGATGAGGTGAGTCCTTCTTACAGCCTGTTCTGGTCAAGGTGATGCTCAGTGAATCTCATGGCCCTGATTTTCTTGGGGCCATGAGTGCAACAAATACAAACTTTCCTATAGGCACTGGGAACATGCTAAAAAGGAATCAGGGAAGGTATGCAGCGACTTTTGGTGGTGATAAGGACATGGGATGCTGTAGAGCTGGTGCAACCTGTTTGGGCAATGTTTCCTGGGGAGCTTTCACAGCCCCCAGGACACAGAGCTGCAGGGCACCTGGGAAAGCGATAAGCTGAAATAAGGAGAGAGAAACAGACCTGGAGAAACCAATGCAATCTTCCTCCCCAAACTGAGCTGGACTTGGAGTTTTCTTGGTGATGTTTGAGTAGCAGGGGTTGTGTGGGTCCCTCTGCATGTCCAGCCTTGGAAAGAGCCTTTCCCATGAGAAGCTCAGTGTGTCCAGGGGGTTGTGAGAGCTATAGGAGACCCTGACCCTCATCACTCATGAAAAATGCAGAGGAACTGTTCAGAAAGGGACTGGGATATCTCTGCTGGACAGGAAAGGAAAGATTGCAAATTTCCTGCAGGCTTTCCAGCCTGGCTTCATGGTGGACATTAGAGGGACTGATTTTTATGGCTGAAAAAAACCTCCAACTGAAATGTTACATTTAAAAGGAAAGGAAGGTCTTAAATCTGCTTCTTAATGGGCAGTGGGATGTCCCACGCTGATATGGCTGTAGCAGGAATGCTGGTGAAACTGCATCCGAGCCAGGACTGAAGGAACAGTTTGGAAGGACACCTCACTTGCCTGTGGTGCTGTTGGAAATTTGACCCATGAGAGGTCCCAGCATGCCGAGCAGGCACCTTCCTGCTGCAGCAACTCCCTGTCAACTCCCTACACCCCCAGGTGAGCTGTGGGTCACAGGAGATGTGTGAGTCCTGGACAGAGCATGGATGCCTGGTGAGATTGGAGTCCTGAGCAAACTGTTGGTCCTTGACAAGGTGTGGACCCTGAGCGAGCTGTGGGTCGTGGGAGAAGGGTGCGTCCCAGGAGAGGTGGGGATCCAAGGAGGTGCATTAAAAACTCTAGGGCAGAGCTAATGTACCCCAGAAAGGGCACGGTGCACGAGGAGCTGGGCTAGGACGCCCCCGAGTTCCCAGATCCTGGTGAGTGTCCCATTAGCAGCGGGGAGCGTCCTCAGGGGGACCTGTGGCGTGTCACCTTTAAACCCCTTGCCCTGGGAGCACTGGGGAGGTCTCTTCCCGCTGGGGTGGGCGG
>VWZT01000177.1:587990-604900 GCA_013397055.1 Pachycephala philippinensis
CGCCGTCCGGTGTCCCCTGCTCCGCTGTCCCGTGTCCTCCGCTCCCGCTGCCCAGCACCGCCGTCCCGGCGCTGCGTCCTGCCCGGAGCCGGGGGACTGCGAGATCCGCTCCCCACCGGGTCCCTCTCGAGAGTCGCCTCGGGGGTGGCTGGCCGGGAAAGGGCAGCTCTGGTGGGGACGGTGGGCATGGGGAAGCGACTAAGGACGGAGTTTGTCATTTGTCCCCTGTCCGTCTGCCCCCATCCCAGGAGCGACCCTCCCGCCGCTCCGGCTCTGCGGGGCTCCCAGGCGGGGTCTCCCTGCCCGCGGTACCCCGGGGAAGGCTCTCGCGGTCCGCTGCCGACGCAAATTTCTCTCCATCCCGGGGCACCGGAGCTCCGGCCCGGCGGGAGGCAGGATGGGGGCAACGGGCAGGGGCGGCCGGTTGGTGCCCCCCATCCCTGGGGATGCGTTTCCCAGCTTTTCCATGAAAAGGGCTGGTTTGTGTGGTGGGGCCGGGGAGAGCAAGGCCTCCAGCCCTGCCCAGTGGGGTCCCCGTCCCACGGCAGCGCCAGCCTGGGGGCAGATGCCCTCGGCGGGGGCAACACCCGGGGTTTCGGCTCTTGCCTCTTCCCCAGAACCGTGTTTTTATCGCCTTGTATTTAAACCAGACAGCTTTTATGAGGAGGGGACGCGTCTCCGGCTACCCCCATCGCGAGCAGCGGCCCCACTTGGTGCTTGCACCCAGCTAACGCACAGGCTATTTCTGGGGACATTTGGGTGCTTTCTGCCCAGCATCTGCCCCTTTTTAGGATCCCTTCTCCGAATCCTTGGCACTGCCAACAGACAGGACTCTATATTGGCCGTGCCTCCAAGTGAGTGGGTCTAATTGAGGGGCCAGGAAAAAACCTAATCACATAAATAGATAGCGCTGGCAGATCAAAGAGGTTTTCACGTGAATCCAAAATGAATGGGATGGGGGTAGAGAGCCCCTGTCTCCCGGGGCTTCATCTGCCCTCGAGCATCAACACCTGAAAGGGATACTGCCCACCTCTCATTTGGAGTTTATATTTAACTGCCCGGTGGCGCAGCCACCTCGCAGGATGGCTTTTGAAGTGTTCTTGGTGGATAAAAGGGAAGAGAAGAAGCGGGTTAAGACCCTTTCAAAGCTCTTTTGATGGCACCAATACCAGCAGTTGGGGCAGTCAGTTCTGGCTGGCACCGATGGGAGCCCCCCGGTAGCTGCCACTTGGACCCTGCAGTGCTGGGTGTCCCCAATTCCTGGGACGCTGTGGGAACTGGCTGGGGGCTGTGCCCCAAAGAAAGGTCCTGGGGCTTGGCAGGGTGACTTCTCTGTGATGGCAACAAACCCAAAGCACCTCCCTTGCCAGTGCAATGGTTCTTGGCATTCCCAGAAAGCAGGAGCTACTTTTTCACCCGTACCTGAAGTACTTCCCAGCTGAGGAGACCACAAAGCAGAAAGACTCGTGACCCAAAAAGATGCACAAACAACTGTCGCTTTTTTGCCCCCCAAATCCTTGATGTTGGAATTGCCTGCAGTTGTGGCTCAGGGTCCTCCCAGTCCCCGTCACTTTTCTGGCAGTGCAGGGTCAGGGTTTCTGCAGGGCAGAGATAGCTGTGGGGCTCCTGGTTCCTGCTGGACCTGGTGGGGCCCCGTGGTTTGCAGTCAGACCTGTAGGAAAAATCCCAAATAGGTTCTTGTAACAAAGCGGGAGTTGCACTGGTGAGAGCTGGGAAATGGGGTCCACTGAAGGAAGGAGGAATAAGTTTCTGTGCTGTTGTGCAACACCTCAGCTATAAACATACCCAGGCCACTTGACACTCCACCTCCTAATAAAAGCTGGAGTTCTCCCCTCCGCCCTGGGTCAGTCTTCTATCTGGACCCAAGGAGAGTAATGGGGGTCAGTGCACCCATGCATAACCTCTCTGTTAAGCAGAGTCTGCCAAGGCTAGGACCCATCTGTGCCAGTTAGTGACAGCCCTACTTATGCAAATTTTAAAAAATTACATCAGTAATTCCCTGCCCTTTGGCTTTTGGGGAGCATTTGGCTATCCTTCAGGCTGAGTATTTTATTGCTTGTTGTCCTTGTGTGGTGGGGAGTGTAAGAATGTGGTGGGATGGGATAGGATGGGATGGGATTGATGCAAATGGAATTACTATAGAGGGGTGACAGGGGTTATTTCTGCGGCAGTGCCGGGTATGGATGAGAGGTTTTAAACATTCCTTGGCTGTGCTTGGAGTAAAGTTGTATTGGAACTGAAGGGTTTGTAAGAATAAGCTCAAAGCTGTACAGACAGGGCTGGAGAGGGTTAAGGGAATGGTGAGATCTAATCAGAACTGCTCCCTCATCAGTCTCAGATGAGTGGCCACATATAAAACCGGATGAGGAATATCTATCCATTTACCCGTAATTACTTATTTCCACGCTCGCTCCCACAGTCCACACTAGTGATCACAGTTTTCCCACGTGAAAATGTCGGGCTCAAAAGTTCTTTGTGCTTCAGGGCGAAGCCAGAGACAGGAGCTCCTGAAAGCTCCTGGTTCCCATCTGGGGTTCCTGCATTTCAGGGTGAGTGGAATCCCTGAGCACAATGTTGTCCCCTGCCCTCGGAGTCTGAGGGCCTATGGTGTGTCCCACCAAGCAGGTGTTTTGGTGCAGCCTGAGGCCCAAAACTCCAGCAGCTTCCTGGTGGTTCTGATCACAATCCAGCCCCCGGATCTAGGAGAGTTTCATGGCTTTTTTGGGTTTTTTTGTCTGTTTGGAAAATACCACATTAAGTATTTCAGATTTCAGCCCCAAGCTCCTTCTCTGGGCTGTCCTGAAGTGAAGGTGCCATCTGCCTGCTAGAGATGATTCTGGATCTTTCTGTCTCTGATGGGAGCAGGGGCCTGAGGGCTATCCCCCGTGCGTGTCACCCAGGCTGGGACGTGCTTCTGACATTTAGAGGACAGGCACAGGGGCATCCCGAGACCAGTGCCACATCTGTCTCCTTCAGCTCCACAACCCAGTGGCAGGAAAAAGGGGTCCAGAGACTGCCAAGCACCTTGTGTCAGAGCAGATAGAGATGGGGCTGCCCTTGGGAATCTGTTGGGAGTGGACATGAGGAGCTCAGCTGCCATCCTCCCATGCCCAGTGCTCATTTGCACAGGGAGATGGCCTAAGGCAGCTGGAACACGCAGGACTGAGGCAGGAGGGAGTTGGTGCAGATGTGCAAGCTGTGGAGGGAAGCCGAGCACTCAGGAGCTACATTGTGCAGCTGGGCTGAGAGGGCAGTCCCCCTCCTCCGTGGCAGTGGGATGAGAAACCCACCTTTAGCTGTGTGGAAAAGCAGGCTGGGGAGGAATTGTGCATCAATAATCTCCAAGTGCAGCCTTCCTGCAGTCCCAAGGACCTCAGGAGGATCCCGTGCAAGCCCCCTGTGAGTGCCATCCAGGGTCTGTCCCATGAGCCAGCAGCTTCCCAGGGCTATAGGTCTGCAGCAGAGGAGAGGAGCAGGATGGCCCTGGGAAGGACTGGGTTTGACCTACTCATGCCCTGCACACCCTGGACATGCAGACACCTTGTTTGTCACAAGTGGGGAAAATCTGCCCACCCAATCTGCCCTGCATCCACCACTCCTTAAGGAAGGAACGGGACACAAGAGCTGCCAAAACACCCAGGAGTACCCCCAGAAACACTGATTCCTAAGGTGGTTGTAGGGTTAGGGGTGTCTTTTTCCCACTGAACCTTAAAATTGGCTTCAAATGGCTTTTTTTTTGTCCTGATGTGCCATTTTGAAATGAAACAGCAATGCTGGTTTCATGTCGACTCTTGTGGTCTTCACAGCTCTGGTTTCTCAGTGCTGTGTAACCTGTGATGCCAGGCTAGGCCATGGACAGTATCTCTGTCTTGGAGCTAAGGCTTCTATGGAAAAGATAATTCCCTCCTGCTCTTGTCCTAAACTGCAATTTTCAGATGGCTGAAACAGCGGTTTCCCTTGGGACTTTCCTCTGAAACAGCTGCTTTGCTGAAACTCTTACCCTGACTTCTCTCTCTCTCTCTCTCAGCCCATCTTCATCTTTCCTGTGAACCCTTCCCTGATCTTAGCACTGGGGTTACCAGATGACACTGCAGCCACCCCCACATGCCTTGTACCCGTCCCTACAAGTTAAGTGTGGCCCCAGAGCCACCCCACAAGCAGGATGCAGCTGGGAAGAATGCATGGAGGTCCCGCAGCTCTTCCCATGACGTTTCTACTCCTCAAAAGGTGATGGAACACAGATTATGAGCATCCCATGACCTCCCAAGGAGGTGCTTTTGCAGACAAACATCTTGCAGCCTGTAGTTTCTTCTCCTTAACCCGTTGTCTCTTCCCTTTAGGAAGAAGACCATCTACAAAACAGTTTGTCTCTCCTTCTTGCTGATCATTACGGTGACGGTGCTGCAGCGTGGAATGGCCCCCAACCAGTTCATGCAGGGCCAGCAGCAGAAAGAACTGCCCCCTTCAGAGCTCTTGAAATCGCAGAAGAGAGACAACGCCTTCTCCATCAGCAGCACTTTCTGGAAGACCAAGAAGGAGAAAGCTCCTGTGAAGGAGGAGAGTGTGACGGCAAAGCAAACAAAATCCTGGGATGTCACCACTACCAACTGCTCAGCCAACCAGAACTTCAGCAAGGTGGATTGGTTCAAAGGGCTGGAGCCCAACTTCCAGCAGTTCCTGCTCTACCGGCACTGCCGCTACTTCCCCATGCTGATCAACCACCCGGAGAAGTGCAGCAGGGATATCTACCTGCTCATCGTGGTCAAGTCCATCATCACGCAGCACGACCGCCGCGAGGCCATCCGGAGGACCTGGGGCCAGGAAAAGGAGGTGGAGGGCAAGAGGATCAGGACGCTGTTCTTGCTGGGCACGGCCTCCAAGGAGGAGGAGAGAGCCAACTACCAGAAGCTGCTGGATTATGAGAACCACATCTATGGGGACATCTTGCAGTGGGATTTCCTGGACAGCTTCTTCAACCTCACCCTCAAAGAGGTCCATTTCCTGAAGTGGCTTGACATCTACTGTGACAATGTCCGCTTCATCTTCAAAGGTGATGATGATGTGTTTGTGAGTCCTAGCAACATCCTGGAGTTCCTGGAGGACAAGAAAGAGGGAGAGGACCTCTTTGTGGGAGATGTCCTTTACAAGGCCAGGCCGATCCGTAAGAAGGAGAACAAGTACTACATCCCCAGCGCCCTCTACAACAAAAACATCTACCCACCCTATGCAGGGGGTGGGGGCTTCATCATGGATGGAGCCCTGGCCAAGAAGCTGCATAAGACCTCAGAGACACTGGAGCTGTACCCCATCGATGATGTCTTCCTAGGGATGTGCTTGGAGGTCCTTAAAGTATCACCTGTTGGGCACGAGGGTTTCAAAACTTTTGGCATTGTGAAAAACAAGAACAGCAAGATGAACAAGGAGCCATGTTTTTACCGAAGTATGTTGGTGGTTCATAAACTGCTGCCTCCAGAGCTGCTCCAAATGTGGGACTTGGTCCACAGTAACTTGACATGCTCAAGAAAACTCAATGTCCTTTAGCTCAGTCTCTCTGGAGAGCTGGGACTGCAGGAGCTGGGACAACTGATCCCTGCTCTGGGGTGGGGTGAGTCTCTGCTGGTGGCACATGAATCCTTCAGGGGCACTGCCCTCCGGGGCAAGGAGGGCAGAGACGCTGCGCTCGCGAGCAGGGTTTGCGATAGTGTTTGTTCCTGTACTGTATTGTGGTTCACTTATCTCCAGCTGGGTTGGGGGTTGCTGGAAAAGAGAAAAAACCAACAAAACATGACAAGTCTAGCACAAAATGGAGAGAGGGCAAAGCAGTCTGTTCTCTGCTTTAGGTACCTCCTCCACAGCAGCATGATGAGTGGAGCGGTGGAGGGAGGCAGGGAGGGATGTGGCACTGGCATTTTTTGGAGGTGTTCAGGGTCTGGCTATCCAGGGAAGCTGCTCCGAGGGAGTTCAGCCGCTTACAAGTGCATCAGCCCCTCCTGACTCAAAAATAGTGGGATTTTATTTGTTGTCTCAATTTTCTCCTCCATGTAAGGTTTTGGTAACTGACCCTGTGTGCATTGGGTTCACCCCCATCAAAGTGCTGTGTCCCCACATGCAGCTGGGGAAAGGGCTCTTCTCCGAGGCTGGCCCTCAACAGCCCTGAGTCCCCATTAAGGTTTCAGCCTGGCAGTCAGGGTACTGGGGTCCTTATCCCTGTCAGAGGGTCCCAGGCAATGGTGGCTCCCAGCACCAGCCTGGGCTGTGCTTGGCTCCCCAGCCCCGCTGCAGCCTCACTGCACGTGTCCTCAGAGGAAAGCACCCAGCTGAAATTCCTCAGGGATTTGTTCCTGATGGCAGGAAAGAGACTAGGCCAGCTGCCCTTGCCTGCGGCCAAGGAAATGGTGGAGAAAACTGGTGGTCCCCCTTGGAGTGCCCCAGGGATTTGTCACTTCTGGGACCCTACTTCCTGGGCATCCCAGGGGAGACCCTCTCCTTGCTGCACAGCTGCCCTCGTGGCTTTGCCTTGCAGGGGACAACAGCCCCAAAGGCCCTGTGTGTGGCTGCTTCAGGTTCAGCCCTGGTTTGTCAGCAGCTGTGATGCTCCAGGGTAGGTTTGGAGACATTGGTCCTGCTCCAGCATGAGAAGCAGGGTCCAAGGGAACAAAGTGAAGGAAAGCTGGTGTTTCACACGTCTGCTCCTCTCAGGGTTGTTGCAGTGTTTATTCTACAGGCTGAGATGCAGGAGCATGACAGGGAATGGTGTCATGAGACATGACCTTTTTTCTTTGGGCTGAAAGGGCCACGAGCTCTTGAGGGGAGCCCTGGGCTGGCTGCTGTAATGGAAACCCCCCAACAGAGAGACACGTGGCCACACAATGGCCACGGATGGTCTCCAGCCACTGACTGCAGGCATGAGCAAAGCCACAGGAATGTGCAAAGCCACACATGTTCACACACGTGCTCCCAGGCACAGGCTCTGCACACACAGATGTCCCCGTGTGTAGGGCTGGCATGCCCAGATGTCCCTGCAGGGGGTGGACACACACAGCCACATCCACGGCCCTGACCACGCACAGCGAAACATGGGCACAGATGCCCTTACTCCCTCTCCCTCTCTGGTGCCAGACATTGAAAGGAAAAAATTTTTACTACCTCAAAGGTCTCCCTGTGCAGTGCCTTTTTTTTCCTTTCTTTTTTTTTTCTTAATGCATTTTGGAAACGGGCCTGTTTCATTTACTCCCAAGTACATTCCCCAGGTTAGAAAACAAATTTTAAAAGCGCATAAACCAGTCAAAAAGGGCACCCACATGCCAAGCCACACCACTCTCAAAATGGCCCTGCTCAGATGAGATGCAGGTTTGAAGAGGAGGAAGAGAAAGAGCCAGTGCTGACCTGGGCTCAGCTGGTGGCGATACTGTGAAATTGGATGTACAATGCACCAGGTCCCTGGAGCAGCAGGGCAGAGTCCTGAGGGCATTTTTGGTACCCACTGGGCTTGGGCAGCACACAACTCTTTCCTTTTCCCCTCCCCTCCCTCCTTCCAACAGGAGTTCAGAAACACTTTCCAAATTGATACCTCCATAACTTATGTCAGGTACAGTACTTTAGGCTGTACATTTATCCTGGATGCAGGTTCAGCTCTCGCTCTCCGTAGCAATGTGTACGGTGAGCCAGGGCTGTGTGCAGACATCTCTCAGTGTTGTTCTTCACCTGGTGGGACCTGTACAGAGAAACCTTGTAGATTTTGGTGAATATTCTAGTTTCTAAATAAAGGTTAAAAGAAGAAGAAAAAAATCCTACAAGCCTTCACCTCGTGTCATTTCTAGTGAGTTTCTGCTGGGAACAAAACCTGGCAATGGGCTACAGTGACAAAATTACTCATTGGAGTGGGCATCTGGGGACTGTAGCTGCCCTGTTCCAGTTTGGCACAGCTTCTTTGTGGAGCCTGGCATGGTAACAAGGCTGGTGGGTGTTTTCTCTCTTTCATGCATTCCTCTACCTCCATTTCAAACTAAACTTCAGATCCTCCTGGTGCCTCTGTAGCAAAAGCCATCTCAGCAGGATTGGAAACTCACTGATTTTGTTGAACACTCTCTCCTTTTGCAGAAGGAGATGGGCACCTCCTGTCCCTGTCACCCTCCCCACCTTGCTCACTTCCACAGCCAAAGCACCACCATGGTGTAACACAAACCCAGGCCATCAAGTTTGAAACTGGCTGTGGTGAAGTGAAGGAAAGCCACAGATGAGCCCTTGGGTCTCACCTTGGTGTTTGGGCACCTGGGCCTCAGTTTCCAGGGCTGCATCTGGCTCAGTCACTCCCGGTGCTGGGGAGCAGAGGCCAGCAAAGGGGACCAGGACATACTGTATTTGGCAGCCTGGGCCATCTGCCACTGGGGCTGGCTTCTCCAGGGCACCAAAAATTTCATACGCATGGACAAAATGAAAATGCTGAGTGGATGCACTCATGGAGACTCCTGCCCATTCCCTCTCCAGTGTGACCCTGCACTATCACATGCTACTGTGGGATGCCTTTGCAGGGTACTGGAGTGCAAGCAAATGCTCCAGCCAGGATCCCAGGGTCCGGGAGTGGAATTAGGGCCCACGTGCTGGTGTGGAAGCGGGGCAGGCCCGAGGGCTCCCCCGGCAGAGTCGCCTCAGGAATAACCCCGTCAGGAATGGCGGGAAGGACGCGGCGCGCAGGCGGGTGCTGCCCCCTGGCGGCCGGCCCGCCCCTCCGACCATTTGCCGCCGGGCCGCGGGTGCGGCTCCAAAATGGCCGATGGCAAAGGGCCGGGGGAGGCCTGGGCCAGGGCCGGGGGAGCGGACACAGGGCACACAAACCCCACAACCCTCCAGCCAAAGCGACCCCAGCCACCACTGGTTTAGTTTTAGCCACAGGGAATCGCCTTTCACCAAGGGCTCGAAGGTGGGAAGGCAGGGAGAAGCGGCCACAGCAGCATGAGGGACTGCAAAGGCTCGGCTGGGCAGGGAAGGTCCAAGCACTGGCCTAATGTGCGAGGAGGGTGGGACCGTCCGTGACCCAGTGCCAAAGGCCAGGACAGGACCTTTCAGCACAGCACAGGTAGGTGACACTGTGGGTCCCTGTGCCCAGGAAGGCTGAGCTACACAGCCCTACTTTCTGGGTCCATGTTTTCTGCACCCACAGGTCTGGAAAAACCATGTACTCCAACAGCTGCCACTGCAGGACAGCACCCCATGCCTGGCTGGAAAAACCAGCCAGTGACCACTGCCACAGGACTGAGCCCCTTCATCCCCAGGCTGGTGCCTGACCCCACATGCGGAAGGGCAGCAGGCCTGAGTTGGGTTACAAACAAGCAGCCGCTTATCCCAAAGTCCTGTTCGTGTATTTGCTTCACACTTAGGGACAAGAGGAGACAATTTGGAATGAAGCACAAGAGAAAATGTCTGTAGGAGAGAGCAACTGAACTGCAGGGCCTTAGTACAAGATCTGATTTACTTTGTTTAAAAAGTAGAAAAGCAATTGGCTAGCACGCACCATCACAGCATCTTCAGTTAAAAAAAAAAAAAGAAATAAAATATGGTTGTGGTTACAGAGCTTACCTTGGCCATCATATTCTTCTCCCCTCCTTCCTGCTAACACAGCACACATACACTGCTGGGAGCTGAAACAGGCTAGTGCAAAGCAGGACAGAAGCTGCTGCTGTGACACCAATGACCTTAACCCAAGAGAGGGAAGGCTACAGACAGCCTGTTTCTCACAGCCTGGCTTCATTTAGTGGCACAGAAGTAACACGAACCAGTTTAGGTCCTTTAATCTGTCCAAGACAGGGTGCTGAAGCACAAATGATAAAACGTTCTGCATTTTTACAGCAAAAATGCTACAGAAGTTTATAGGAAAAAAAAATTTTTGTACATGGGTAAAACATTATAAATTCAAGACAACTCACAGACAAGGGGCAAATTCCCACATCTATCACTCTTTGTTTTAAAAAGTTCGTTTGAACAGGCAAGCAGTCAAAATGGCTTGCTCTCTCTTCCTTGAAATGAGAATTTCATCTTCCAAGTGGCTCACAGTACTGCTTCGCTTCTTGGAATGTCCTCCGAAGGCTCCGCCAAGATCAAAGGAGAATAAAAACCCCCGGAGTCCTTTCAGATAGTCTCGGAGAGCAGGAGAAGGGAAAGGAAAGGGGAAGTTTATTCAAACTTGATTTTCTTCCCTTGCGGCTTGTGATCTCCACCTCCTCCTCTGCCTCCTCGGAAGCCACCTCCTCTACCTAGAAAGAAAATTATTGAAAAAAACAGAGTTACTGCTGTAATACTTATTATATATACCATATACATATACATACACAAATATATTACAGTATATTTATGTACTGCTATATATATACAGAGAGAGAGAGAGAGGTATATATATACCACTGCCCTTCCAAACCCATCCTGGCACAGGACAGAAAATAAATTCACATCCAATGCTCTGTGGTAACCCCACACCATAACCCCAAGAATGGCTTTGGGTTCATTTCTGAGCACACCCCCTCTGAACAGCAGCATTTGCTTCCTCTTACCTCCAAATCCACCTCTGCCACCACCTCTGCCACCAAATCCACCTCTTCCTCCTCGGCCACCTCCTCTGCCACCACCACGACCACCAAATCCGCCGCCACGCTGGAATTCACCCTTTGGCTTGGCAAAATCGAGGATCACTTTGTTTCCATCTATCTCTCCATCTTCCATGGCTTCTTTAGCTGCTTTGGCATCTTCTGCAGAGCTGAAGTCCACAAACCCAAACCTAGGAGACGGGTTACAAGAGTGACAGTCAGCCACACTCCATGAGCTGCAGCACCACCTTCAGGTTCCTGACAGAAATCCTTTCGGAATCAAACACAAGCACTTCTGCATCCCACAGGACGTGTCACTTGTAGGACAGCAGTGGCTAATCACAATCGATGGAGCCCCAACTGTGAGTTTGCCAGTACTGAACAGTTAATTTTCTTCTCGTGCGAATCCATCGGCTGCCACAGATTTATTGGCAGGAAGGAGCTCATTGAGAAGAGGTGAGAAGTGAGCATGTGCTGCCCTCCACCAGTGGACCCAAAGCTGTGTGTTCTCTGCTCCTACCCCATTTACCAGTTTCACAGAACCACCCATGTGAGCATGGGAAACACCCTCCATTGCAGAGATCAGCTAAGTGAGGTGCTCTGTAGCACCTGAACCTATCCCAGGTGATGTTTAACCCACCCTTTAGATGATCCAGTGTCTCTGTCTGTGACTATTCTCGCGCTTATTGAGCCTTCAAATGATTCTTTTAACGTCTCCTCCGTGGTGTCCTCAGAAAGGCCTCTGACAAACAATGTTTTGCTTTGCTCTGTGAAAACAGAGACATTCAGAAGTCATTCAGACTGAGCAAGGCAACCTTCAGCTTCATAACATCACATCCAGCTTCCACTACTGGCTCCCAGAACAGCTCTCAGGGATAAATGGGTTGTTTTCAACAACAGCTCAGGCACCTGAAGTCCATGAAAACTTTTTCAGGACAGCTGCTAGAGCCTCACATCAAAGGATTTCCATCAGCCAACCTGATATTGCCAAATGAAGTTTGCCTTGCTCCCTTTTTCAAAATAGATGCTTGCACCTTATCAACAGTGATAATAACTAACTGTACAGACACTGCTGGATCAGCACTTGACTATCTAGAGGAATTTGACAACAGTTTCATCAGCATTTCAGATAATCAGTCATCATATCCAGCACACTTGCTTACGATGCAAGTCTTTCACTTCATTGGCATTTTTTTTAAAAGCAGCCCCAGATTTGCCTGAATGGTGCCCTCCTGCCACAGCTGGAGATCAAACCTGAAACACTTACGACTGAATCCTCCTCCTCCTCCTCCTCGTGCATTCGTGTTCCCTTTCTGCCATGATGGTGAACTGAATTCCAGTCTGATTGTTCTGCCTTCGATCTCTGTGTTGTTACAGGAATTCAATGCCTCTCTGGCATCCTCAGTTGTGGCAAAATCTACAAATGCATACCTACACGGAGAGGAAGATTCCAGTCAGCCTGGGAGCAACAAGGGATACCTGGAGGCAAGTCATTTGCAATGCCAGCCTGGGGGTCAGAAGAAAGGCACAACGTACCCTTTAGGCCTGCCCTGGTTGTTCTGTGGCACCTTGATGGAAGAAGCTTTCTTAAACACTTCTTGGAGAGTCTCTTCTGTCGCAGCGTAAGAGAGGTTGTTGACAATTAGGGTCTTTGACTCTCCTCCTACGGGGACAAGTCAGTGCTGTTAAGTGCAAGTCTGGAAAAGGAGAGCTCTCTTCCTCTGGTTACCAGACCCTGCCTAGGGGTAAGAGTACTTGTTGCCCTTTCCTCACCTCAAGGTGAGGCACAAAGCCAAGTCCAACCCTGTTTTGGTCACCTAGACTGGTTGCCCCCTCTTGTCAAACATGCAGTAGAGACATGAAATACATAGGATGCAGTGCGTAAGTCAGGCAAAAGGTCTGGTATCTTAGTTTTCTTGCAGTGTTTTAAGTTGCCATATCCCCAGGAACTTCTGAAATAAGTGGGTATGAATCCTGAATGTCATCTGTATGCATGTTACCAGTATGGAAAGTACCTTTCTGATGTTCTTGCTGGCTCTTCTCACCAGTGAAGTCAATGACCACAGCACGACCCTGAATTTCTGTGCCCTGCTTCTCCTCCAGAGCTTTGTTTGCCTCAGCTTCTGTTTTAAATTCAACATAGGCCATCCTACAGCACAGAAAAGAACATAAGCAAACGCCTCCTTCTGGGAACAACCAAGTTCACAAATGAAGGGGGGAAAGACGTAAAAGAAAAATGCTGCAAAAAGTAGTTCAACTACTGCAGCAGGTTCCTTAAGGCAGCCAAAGGACACGTAAGCTTATCAGAATATGCCAAGAGTTAAAGGAACAGCAAACACACAACAGTCCTCTCAGCTACACACCCTTTGCTGTTCCCGTCCTTGTTCATCACTATCCTGACTTCCAGTGCGTTTTCAAACACCTCCCTGATTTCATCCTCAGTTAAGCGGTAGGGCAGGTTCTTCAGAAACAGCGTTCTGGCATCTCTCTCTGCAAAGACAGAGAAGGTACTTCCAGGTTACCAGCTAAAAATCTCTCCTCATCTACACTGCCAGTTCAGTGAGACTCTGCAAGTTGATCCAGCAGAAATTAACAGCAAGCGTTCACATTTTCAGAAGCTGCAAAATCAACTATACAAAAGTTAATGAAACTACTATACTTCTCTTGAGGGCATTAAGTTCAAAAAACAGGTCCTAAAGTTTCAGAAAGAAACACATTTTCTTCCTCAGCCCTCCCAATATGCACTATTTCTTGGGATCACATTTGTAGATATTCCAGTCTAAACTTGCAGATCTGTATGTCAGCATTTTAGAAACTGTTTATTACCCAGAGCCCAAAGCAGGCAGATCTGCCATGAGAGAGCAGAAGAGCAGCCATCAGTAACATTCCAACCTCCACTGT
Source organism: Pachycephala philippinensis (assembly GCA_013397055.1). Classification (NCBI taxonomy): domain Eukaryota; kingdom Metazoa; phylum Chordata; class Aves; order Passeriformes; genus Pachycephala; species Pachycephala philippinensis. The sequence continues at coordinate 601,490 of VWZT01000177.1, forward strand.
AACTTTTCTTTGACATTCACGGGTATTCAGAGTTGTGGGCCATACCTTTTTTGTTTTCTTTCATAGTTTCCTTGCTCTTTGCTTTTTCCAGTTTGATTTCCAAACCCATTAACTTCTTTCCATTCATTTGGAGAGCTTTATCCAGATCCTCGGCAGATGAGAAGTCCACATAGCCAAACCGCCTGAAAGAACAGCATCCTTGAGATCTCAGCTGATGTATCTCTGGCAGCAGAGACCACAAATAGAAACCCAACACCAGAGAGGTCCCCACTGGCCAAGTTCCAGACAAAGCTAAACCCTCATCAGTACCATGGTTCTTCCATTACTATCAAGCAACCACCCCAGCAGCTTGAGGGGAACCAGCACACTTACACCCCTCCGAACAAATTACTGCCAATTAAAAGAAATAAGTAGCAGAATTCTACTGAGAAACTCACTTGGAAGCACCAATTCTGACATCTAAAACTTCAATATTCTTCTTCCCAAAGAATTCTCTGAGGCCAGTCTTCAGCTCGTCAAACTCCTTGGTGCAGGCCAAATTTCCAACAAATATGGAGAAAGCTGACGTGGGCCCTTCAAACGAAAAGATAATAAAGTGGAGTTTTTTTAAGACTGCCTTTTAAACTGGGAGGCAGACTCCAGACAGCTTTAGCACATCAGTTTTTGCTCAAAGGTAACATCATATTTCAGTATTAAGTCCCTTATAATCATCATTTGTGCTGGGAAACCCCACCCCGACATCCTGGATTTTCACACTTAACACTCCTCACGCAACAGAGTCCAATCACAGTCCATCAAACAAGCATCTTTTGATGACCCGACCCCACCCCACTTACCATCTGTTTTCTTTTTCTTGGCCTCTGGTGCACTTTTATTGGCCATTTCTTTCTTCCTCTTTCCAGGTGCTTCCTTGACAGGTTCTGTGACAGAAAACAAAACAACACTGAAAAATACAGAGCTTTTCCTTCACTGAATCAACACAGAAGCAATTATCTATACACCAGTCATACACAAGACCTTCTCTTGTCACTCAGCAGCTGCTCCTCAGCCCAAAAGACCACTACAGGACATTTGTGCTCAGGCATCTTTCCTGTTATTAAAGACTTATGGTCTCAAAAACATTTAAACTCACTTTCATCTTCACTTTCCTCCTCAGCATCCTCTTCATCCTCCTCCTCTTCATCATCCTCCTCATCATCATCCTCCTCATCATCTTCCTCATCTTCAGATTCTGCTGCCTTGGCTTTCACTGGTGCAGCCTTGGCTGGAGTGGTTTTTTTCACTGGAACAGGGGCTGTGTCCATGGCCTCATCTTCAGACTCTGAAACAGTATTCAGACAGTTCCGCATTAAGCTCCTTTTGAAACTAAGAAAACAAAATGCTGTTAAGCGAAGTGTTTCTCACGCCTCCTCAAGTTTGTATGTTCTCAGGAGAAGTCTGATACAGGTAATTTTTACAAAAGCTGTCTCTCTCCCTCAAGATTTACTGCATTAAAAAAAACCCCAATACCTGTTCACCAAGAGTAAGAAGCTTTACTAACAATAGCGAAATTCACACTCATTCAGCAACATGGACAACAGCAAACAGCTAAAACCAGCTGGGCACACACTGCATCACTCCCACTATCCAGTAAGTTACCGCCCAGCTCCCTGTAAGTGTTTAATAATTAAACATCTTATACCATCCTCTTCTTCATCATCCTCGTCATCTTCTTCATCCTCATCCTCCTCCTCAGATTCCTGCTTTGCTGGCACAACTGCAGGCTTTTTGGCTGGTACTGCAGCAGGCTTTTTGGCTGCGGGCTTCACAGGCATTGGTGGTTCCTCTTCCTCATCTGCACCAATGGTACAAGTCTTTACTACTAAGGTTCGATGGATAAGCGGTGTAGGTAAAAAGTACTTAGAGCTTCCCAAAATTTTGTCCAGAAGTTCAGGAAAGAGGAATCAAGAAACTAGGAGATGCTTTACAGGCCGTGTGTAATGCAGCTGCAGCCCACGTTTTCCTCCGAACGCCACCCATTGCCCACCTTTCCTTCGTAACCCCTTTTTAATCAATCAAAAACCCCCCCACAAGTATTAAATCATACAAAGCTTTCAATTCTAACGGTACTCATATTTAACGACTTGATTGAACGAGCTTTAGTCAATACATGTTTCAAAAGTAACTTACCAGAATCTTCTTCTTCATCATCCTCTTCTTCATCATCATCATCATCGTCTTCGTCATCATCTTCGTCTTCATCTTCGCTCTCCTCCTTCTTGGCATTCTTTCCATTTTTTGCTCCTTTCGTTAGGACAGCAGCCTTTTTAGGAGTTGGAACAACAGCCTTTTTGGGCTGTGGAGTAGCCACAACCTTCTTTGCAGGTGTAATCGCCTTTTTCGCAGGAGTAGCAACTTTTTTTGCAGGAGTTGCAGCTTTCTTGGCTGGGGTAACAGCAACTTTTTGTGGTTTCTTCTGGGGGATCATCTGAAAGACACATTAGTGTAAAACTCATGCTGGCCCTTTTAAGCTACCATTATTTCACTATCAGACAAACATACAGCAACTGCAATCTAAATCATATCCTTCTGACAGTTTCTGTTAAGTCACCTTAACTGCCCATCCTGATGAATCATTAAAAGCTCAAACCCAGCTTCTTCATGCTTTTAAGAGCCTACTTATGGAACATCAAAGCCTCCCCAAATTCCCTGGTCCTGAAGCAAGACCAGTGATCTCTAATAGCATTCAGTGTCTTGAAATTTTTACACTTGCACATTATCTGCATGTGACAAATCTAATATTGCTCATTACTAGGATATTTAAGTACCCACTCGGTTATCAGCTTTGGGACAGCTTTAAGACCCCAGCAGTACTTCCAAAAGCCTGGAAGTACAGACTTAGCACCAGAGCTGGTTATCCCCACGCTTATGGGGATATGAACCTTTGGCCTTATGAAATCCAGTTTATTCTTTAGCCACAGTTTAGTGAGGAACACCGACTGGTTATTAATGTGCTGTTACAGTATAACCCACAACCCTCTTGACACTTCTGTAACACGTGCATCCTTCTGACTCCATCTCTAGATCAATCACCTCTTCTCCGCTGCTTTCCTCTAGGTCAGAGGACTCCTCTTCCTCACTTTCCTCAAACTTTTTCGGGGGAGGAGCCATTTTTTTCTGTTTCACCTGATTCTTCGGGGTCTGAAAGAGAGCGCGAGCAGCACGTTTAGCTCCCGGNGGCGCCCGGGGCCGCCGCGCGCCCCTCGCTCCGGCGGGCAATTGTCCCCACCACGTGGCCGCCCTCCCGCCCCCGCGGCGCTGACGGGGCCGCCCAGGGGCTGCGGGGTCGCTCCCACCGGTGTGCGGGGCCCCCCCGGGGGCGCGGGGGCCTTACCGGGAGCACCGCGCGCTCCCACGTGCTCGCTGTCCGCG
>VWZT01000177.1:605447-639620 GCA_013397055.1 Pachycephala philippinensis
ACCGCTGCGCCAATCGCCGGCGCTCTGCGATCAGCCAACCGGAGGGCGCGTTACAGCCCCGGGCCGTGCGGCGGGGGGCGAGCGCGGGGGGCCGCAGCGCCCGCCCGGGAGGGCTCGGCGGCAGCCAATGGGACGGAGGCAGCTCGGCGCCTGCGCGCTGATTGGGCGGCGGGGCCGAGCGCGGGGTGGGCGTGGCCGGGCCAGGGAGAGCACGTGGCGGGCGGCGGCCACGTGGTGCGGCCGGGCGGGGGTCCCGGGGTCCCGGGGCCGGGAGCGACCCTGCCATTCCCCGGCCATCCCCGCTGCCCCGGACCCACCTGCGGCACCTCGGCGCGGAACGCTGCCCGAGCACGCGTTTGCCGTACTCTCTGGGACTGGAGCCGTCCCAGCGCTGTCTCTGCCCCAGTGCTTTCTTCGCCTCACCCCGCATCCCCTCCCCGACCCTCGGGAGGCACTAAGCACCCGTGGACAGTTCGAGGAGGCATCCGTAGGAGCCGGTCAGTGTGCTGCTGCTGAGGTTGCAGTTGGCACAGCAGCTCTCTATAGTTGCCACCCTTCACCGCTTCAGGCTGGGAGAAAAGGCCCAAAGCGGAAGGAAAAAATAAGCCCGTGCTTGCCTGGTGGATGCTTTTAAATTCAGTCACTGCAAGAAGACACCACCTTTCTCCCCGTGGAATTTTTCCCCGGTGGCCATAAAGTCGGGGTAGGAATGACCCCAGTGCAGAATGTAGCACTCCTGTTTCACTTGCCACTCTGCTGGCAGGGCTGAGTGCTGCCATGCCCCTACCTGACACAGAGTGGCCTTCATTGCTGGGGTTTCCCCACTGCCTTACATCCCCTACCACTTCAAAGTGGGCATCCAGCCAGCTCCTGGGGGCTCCTGACTCAGGCATGTGTGACTCTAGCAATTTGCCCTTCCAAGGCCTACTTGAGATAAGCACCTGACTCAGGGAACACAAGATCCTAGGGAGCCCTAACATGAAAGTGCAGACTCTCCATGAATGCCCTCCTGCAGGGCCCTGATGCCCTTGAGGGGACACCCCAGGATTGTTCAGTGCCACCTGAAGCAAGGGACACACTGTGGGTGAGGCAATATACCTGACTCCTAGGCTGTCCTAGTGCCTCTTTCTCCTCTGCTGGGTAAGGAGAGGCAGTTTCCAGGCAAGCTGAGCCATAGCTCAGGGCACCTGCTCAGTGAGAGGTGATGGGATCAATCAGCCTCTCCAGGAGTAAGCCAAGCCTGTGGAGAGCCTGTCACCATCAGCCAGTGTGGGGAGGGAAGGAGCTGGAACAGACTGGGACACTGCCCATGCCCTGGTCACATACATGCAGGCAGCTGGGGATCCCACCTGGGAAAACCCCTTGTGTAGGGCAGCTGGACTCCTGTGAAATAGCAATGTCTGGCTCATGTCCCGCTGTGTGCTGCAGGAGCTGTCCCCAGGTGCATGGGGGACAGTGACACTGACCAAGTGTGGCCCAAGGGGGTGCAGAGTGATAGAATGGAGGACAGAGAGACTTGAAAGGGATTTTTAACTGTCTGAAGCAAGAGCTGATTGCACTCTCCTTACCATGCATGGGGTGCAACAAAATTGTGTGCTATGATTGCCTGAACAGCTCTGCTGCCTGTGCTGGGGCTGGCTTTGGTTCCTCTCCATGCTGTGGGAGGCTGGTTTGCCATGGGAAAAGGGACAACTGTTGCTTCAGCCAGGGGCAGTTTTGGCAGCTGGGACACTGCATGTGTCCAGTAACAGTGCCAGCAGTGGGATCTGCAGAGGGCTGGGCTGGCAGCTGGCCAGTCTTGGTTCCCAACCCCGGCAGGGGGCTTCTCAGTATGGCCTGGTTTCTGTCTCTTTTCCCAGCAGTGTTGGAAGTCCAGTGTGTTGGAAGATTGTCCTTGCCTCTGGCATCTCTGAGGCTGCAGCAGAACCCAGCGTTTGGGGGAAGGAGCACAGCACCCTGTGCAGAGGAGTGAGAACCAACGCTGCCCATGGGGCTGTGTTAACCCATGCACGGTGTCAATCCATGCTCTGTGTCAATCCATGCTCCGTGTCAATCCATGCTCCGTGTCAATCCATGCTCTGTGTCAATCCATGCTCCGTGTCAATCCATGCTCTATGTCAATCCACGCTCCATGTCAATCCATGCTCCGTGTCAATCCACGCTCCATGTCAATCCATGCACTGTGTTATCCATGCACCATTGAGCAGATCTGGATATGGCCCAACCCTGCCAGCTGCTGTTGTGGCCAAAAAGGGCCCAGGATGCTGCAGGGAGGAAAGCAGCCATGGCACTGCAGATGCCAGTATTTAGGCTGGGCTGTTCCTTGTATCCCATGTGTGGCCAGGACTTCCAGTCAGCCCTAGCAGCGGGCAGGAGGATGCCAGAGTGGAGCAAGGCCAGCCTTTTTCTGGGACACACCACATTGCAGGGCTGTCCCAGTGGCACAGCACAGCCCAGCTTCTCTGCAGGCAGTGCCAGGAATTTCAAGGCCGAGGGAAGTCTCACAGAGAAGCATCAGTGAGAAGGGTAATTTGGCCAAAAGAGCAGGTTTAACAGCTCTATTTGTGCAGTAAATATACTTTAGGTCCTTTTATGGCTGTCTCTTGTTGTAGCATGTCTGTGGCTTGGGAGTGTTGACCTAATTCCGTAGTTAAAGGGAATTTAGCTGGTTCAATGGAGACCCTGGAGGGATTTGCCATGGATTCCCAGTTTCTGGCATAGCAGACACTCACCCCTGTGCTTTCCTGAGCCTTGCAGCACTCAGAACACCTTACCCTGCTGCTGCTGCCCAGGGCTGGGGGGGAACTGGGCTGCGAGGCAAAGGTGGCTCCCCAAAGGCCAGGAAAATTGGGTGACCAGCCCGAGGGAGACCCCCACAGGAACCACAGAGGAGGTGAGTGAGTGTCCCCAAACGCCCTGTTCAGCCGGTGGCCGGTCGCGGCTGCGTGTTTCCACTAGATGGTGACAAAAGGCTGCCTGTCCCGAGTGGGAGCCCGCGGGGACACCCGGCTGCCCCAGACGCGCCTCTGGGCGCATCTGAGCGGGACATCCTGCCCTGCCTCCTTCGTCTCTCCCAGGAGATCCCGGGAGAGCATTTGATACTCACCGGATAGAAGCAGCAGCCAAGTGCAGTCGGGAGAGGAAAAGTTTTACCTGTGGCTGCTGCAGGCGTCTGCTGCCAAAACACGGTCAGGGATCTCCAGCAAACACCCCATGGATGCTCAGAGAAGGGGGAAACGAGCTAGAAAAGCAATCAAATGTGTCCCTGAGTGCTCCAGCCTGGCATCTCGTGCTGTGTGGTCTGAGCAGTGGCCCATGGGGGTATGGCATGGCAAAGGTGACAGCAAAAAACAAACAAAACAAAACAAAACAAAACAAAACAAAAACCAAAAAACAAACAAACAAACAAAAAAGCAAATTTACCATTCCCAGGTCTGGGTGCTGCGCAAAACCTCATGTTCTGCGCAGCACCCATGTCCCACTGGCAAATCCTTTTCGCCTCTTGGTGCCCACCTCACCCCATCATGCTGCTCCTATGCCAGCAGGTACCACAGCTGATGGATGGTAACCCAGCAGGGCCAGGCACTCAGGGCCTGTCCTCTCTCTTCCCAACTGCACAGCTCCCCACGCCCTGATTAATGCAGGACAGCAAATGAAATGGGACGGTGCAGTAGTCTAATCAAGTCTTTTTGTCATTATCCCCCTGTCTGTGCCAAAAGGAGAGTCCTCAAGGATGACGAGTATGAAGTGGGTGCAGGGCTTGCTGTGACAAATGGCACTTTATTCAAGTAGCCACAGACAAGTGCATGTCCTGTGCCTTGAAATGGGCGGCTTGGGACACACTGGCCTGCAGGGATGAAAGTCAACAGTGCCTGGCAGAGTATGGGATTTCCTCTCTGGGGAGCATCCTTTCCTGAGGTGGGATGCTGCAGGAACTGGCATGGGCCCCTGGAGCCAGGCACACCCACACACTGTCACTCTGGCAGATGCTGGGTGATAACCCAGCACATCCCTGTGCCATTTCCTGGGGTTCATGGACAAGGAAACCTACAGGTGGCTCCCACAGGGAGTTTTGTACATGCAGATTTAGTCTCCACATGACCTCCAAGTACTCCTTGTAGTGATCATTTCTGGTACACTGCAGAGAAAAAGGGGGTTTCTAGTTCTGGAAGGAGCCAATTCCCCTAAGATGTCCCTTCTGGAAGTCCAGTTCCTCTCCCTAACACCCTTGGCTGGAGCTGGCAGCAGGACCTTGTGGTCTGCCTGCGAGGCCCCACCAAGCCCACACAGCCACCCAGAGCCTCCCAGGCAGGTGGACTCCCCTCTGGATCTGCTCAGCAGGAGGAACAAGTGCAGCCCTGGAAAAAAGGATGTGTGAGAGAAAAGTGGGACCAGAAGAGGACTTGCAGTAGGTGTGAGATAAAGACAAACCAGGATTGGGAGACGTGGAGCAATTTGGGTGGTGAGAGGAGAGCTTGGGAGCACCCTTCTCTCTCCATATCAGTAGAGAAACACCAAGTGGAGAAAGTCAGTGAGATGGAAATAGAATAGGCAGGCATTTTGAAGCAATGCATGCAAATCGTGTGTAACCCAGGGGAAGGCAATCTGGAGAGAAGCTACGGGTGATCCCAGTTCAGCAATGCCAGGCCAGCAGCCAGAGCACGTCACAATCCTGTGCAACCGCACATCCTCCTGCATTGCCCTGCAGCATTTGGGAAGGCTTTCCAGGACCTTTGTGGAGACAGCCCAGAGGGGGAAGCTCCTCTTTGCACAGGCATTTCTGTGCATCCTGTTCATCTCCCAGAGCTGGGGCAACAGGGATTAGGATCCAGACAGGCACTGTGTCTCCAGGGATGACTGTCAAGACATTCAAGTAAAACATCTGCACACTCTTGTGGCTCAGCACATCTGCCCCTTGGTACAGCCCCACGGAGCAGTGACCTGGGGCTTTGTCTCAGTTTGTTCACATTTTACCTGCTGGAAGCTCCCTCTGCTCCCAGGCCTGTGTTGGGCTATTTCCATATCACGGCAGCTCCCGGGCGCAAGGCCAGCGGAAGGCAGACGCTCTGCCTGGAACAAACCCAAACCAGGGGATTTTTTTCCCTTTTTTTCCTGCTCAATCAAAAAAAAAAAAAATTTGAATCTTTGTTAAGTCCAAACTGGAAAAACAGGAGTTTCTCTCCACTCCCCTGGTAAGGTCACAGGTTTGACCCCCATATGGGCTATTCACTTAAGAATTGAACTCAATGATCCTTGTGGGTCCCTTCCAACTCAGAAGATTCTGTGATATCAAAGTTTATTTTTGTGTTTGTATCTGAGCGAGGGGGTGAGCCCATCCCTGCTTGGGAGCCACATGCCCCCGTCACTCAGCGAAGGCAGTGAGCAGCATGGCATGGGGAACCTGGGGCTGCCCCGTGTCCTTACCTCTAGAACCAGAGCAGAGCCAAATGACAGCAGGGAGAGCAGAGCCACACACACACACACATGTGTCCCCAGTATAACGTGTCCCAGCCTCTGCCAGGGAGCAAGAGCCAAAACTGCTCTAGGAAACAGGCATCAGTGCCAGCGGAAAGTGCTGGCTGGCTTCTTAAGCTCAGTGGGAAATGTTCTGTCGTTCCCCCAGAGAGCTGCTGCCCTGTGTTCTCCCAGCTGAAGTTGCCCACTGGGCCCCAGCCATGCAGTTTGCAAAGCTCCTGTCCCAGCTTGCTGCTGTGAGGGAACAGCCACCCCAAGGGCTCTCATGGTTGCATTGAGAGGTCCAGCCACGGACTGAGCTTTTTGGAAAGGGTTACTTTGCACTTGACTGTGCCTGCAGAGCTGAAGCGACCTGGACAGGTGTTGAGGTGTACAGACCACCTGAAAGCCTGGGAGAGGTCAGAGCTTGGGAGTCAGGGAGATTGAGCCCATCCAGATTTCACCATCCATCTGCCCTCCTGCAGCAAGCTCCATCCAAAGGAGGTTAAAAGTAAGAGCTGAAAGTGCTTTTCCAGCCCAGACCACTCTCAGGCTGTTTGTGCCTCATCCCAGCAGCACACTGGGCTGTTTCACTTACCAGATCTCACCACAGAAATTCCCACTTGCAGGATGTGAGATAAAACCACTGCTTTGAGTCTTCCTACGACCACAGTTAAAAATAAGACTCAGAGCAATAATTTTCCCACTGTTGGTGCCTCAGACCTGAAACCTGGTCTTGAACAACCCCATGGTGTCTCATTTAGCTGGGCAAGCTGTGATCATGATGTCTGCATCCTGGGAGGGAGGCGAGAACATGGTTTCTTGGGGAAAAGCCCTCTCCTTCCCATCCTGTACAAGCCATCAGCTCATCTCCCTGTGTACGAAATGGCAGAGGAAGCTTAAAGCAGACTGAAAATTACATTGAAAATTACACTGCATCTCTCCTGCCCGGTTTTAATTGTAGAGCAAAGAAAGAAGCCCATCGATTTCATCCCGCTGGGTAATTAAATGCTTAATGCTATTGACTATAAAGACATTATGGTTCAGCAGCCCAACACTAATGCATTAATAATCGCTTATATCATGGCAAGGAAGGGGCACGAGCTGCTCCCAAGGAACACGATAGTTACGTGGGATGAGAGCTTGCAGTGAAAAACCTCAGGGACTGAATTAGTGCTGTGACAACGCGCAGGAGCGAGAGCTCATCCCAGGGAGCAGGGCACCAGGGAAGGGCTAGAAGGACCATGGAGGACGGGGCAGCCCCTACCCCAGGGAAGCCCCCTGGCCATAGCAGTGGGAGGGGAGTCTGGGCTCTGAGCATCAGCACAGCTCTAGGATGTTGTCAGCCATGGGATCAGGGAGATGAATCTGAGCAGTACAACCCTTTTATAACAAGCCACGGCAAAGGCATGGGAAGGTCTGCCCACCTCCCACCGGGCTCTATATTCCCAATAATTAGCTGTCTGCTTTAGCACATTTATTATGTGCATGATGTGGAGCACAGGGCAGAGCCCACCCGTTGCCTGGGTTTAAGCACATAAAAGTGAGCTGAGTGAGCACTGCTCCAAGCTGGAGAGGCTGATTTGCTTGCTGGGAAGAGCAGAGTCAACCCTCAGAATGTGGTGTGCTGGCTGCTGTGCACTTCCCGAGGGGGGTGTCACCCAGCGAAGGATGGAGGCTGCACAGCCTCCCACCTGCAGGGCCTTCAGGGCCCAGCACATGGCAGGAATCCCATGTCCCATGGACAGGAGAGATGCTTAAGGGCCATTTATAGAAGATGGAGGAAGGAAGGACCTGCAGCATAACGGGGAGAGTGACCCTTTTCAACACCATCCTCTGCTGAGTTCTCTTCCACCTCCCCAGGATCGAGGCATTGCCCCTCCAGCCACAGCACCCTGGGTTACCCCACCTGCAGCCACTTCAGGGACAGAGCAAACATGGCCTAAAAAGCCACCAGAAGCACAATTTCCACCTAAGCTCTCAAACCCATGTCAACAACCCCCTGCCCAAGGATAAGGGGAGCCCACACAGCCCTTCCTGACCTCCAGCATGAAAACCAAAAGCACTTGCAATTTTCTCTGAGCAAAACCAAGTACAGATCATGCTGTCAAACCCTTATTTGATTTGTTTTCCTGGTGGCTCTGCGCCATTTGCTTTCATTACTTTCTCTGCCCTGTGCCATAGTCCAATAATGCAGCATCTACCCAATAAAAGGTCCATGAATATAATTTACAAGTAGTTGGCACCTTCTGCCTTGTCTGGGAGGGCGGGCTCCCTGGGTACACTGCCGAATGGAAAAAGTGTGGATTTTACAGTCATTCTCAGTGGGGTAAGTAACCTCTGAGCACTGTTTGTAGATTGATTTATCTTCGTGAGCTTGCAATTCTCCCAAACATTTGATTCATGGCTTGAAATTGAACTTCTTTAAGTATATTTCTTCACAGAGTCTTTAATAAAAAATAAATCTAGAAAGAAAGAGAAGGGAAGGTGCTTTCTTACAGCCCCAGGGATGAGGAAGAAGGTGCCTCTGGCACTTTGGGTATGTCTGAAGCGGGACACTGAGCCAGAGGAGAAGGAGCACTGGTGCTCCCAGTGTCCCACCTCCCCAGGTAAGGCAGCCCTGACTGGGTGAGCTGCTGCATTTACTCTAGAGAAGCCTTTCTGAGACTGAGGTGAGCCTAAATGCACACCTATGTTGGTACATGTGTGTGTATAACGGCCTCAGTAAGGGTTTCTTGGGTTACTAGGAAAGAAACATATTTCCTGAGGATGCTGTGAGGGTAAGGGAACACTTTGCTGTGTCTCCACACTCCTTTGCTCTGAGGCTTTGGGATGTGCCTGTGCAGCCATGGGCAGAGGCTGGGGGCTGTGCTGTGGAGCAGTGCTTGCTCTGCACCCTTTTTCAGGAGCAGAATGAATCATCACCACTATGGGTGCCAAACCCTGCACCCTCCGGGCTGGGAGCCTCACAGCCTCGTGCCTAAACTTGCTGAAATTGGTGCAGGTAGCATCACCCTGTGCCTTTGGGCTGAGGAGCGCCCAAACCGGTCCTGGCACCTTGCTGGGGCTCATCCTGTGCCTGCATCCTCACCCTGGCTCCAGGCATCACTTCCAGGGAAACTGAGCTCCTCCACACAAAGTGCTTCCTGCTGCAGGCCAGCATCACCCAGACCTTGAAGGTGATAAAAGATCCCCAGTGGATGAGCCACATCCCAGCAGAGAGCAAACCTGTTTGCAAAAGGAGATCTCACTGGGAGAAAGGTCCACAAGGAAAAGGGGAAATTTAAGGGAAAGTCCAAACGTTTCCAGCCACAGTGGAAATCACAGCCAGATTTCTCTATTTTTATTTTATGGGGTTTTGTTTGGCCCCATCACACTGTGGGTGAAGGCTGCCTGTGCAGAGAGGAGAAAGGCAGTTTCTGTCCAGGGCTGCCCTGGGCCCTGAACACCTGCAGCAGTGCAGGGCTTAACACAGAGCTTGGTCTCACCAACCATCTCCTGCCAAAGCCTTGGCCAAAAACCTGTTTAGAGCAATTGAAAAGATCCTGCAGACTGGCCAAGTGTGGGGGACCAAGAGCTGTTCCCACCTCTAACACAGACAGGGGAGACAAGTGCATCCCCACGTCCCTGCCCCGACACCGGCTTTGCTGGAAAACCAGCTAAAGGCAAACCTTGGTGAGTGTAAAAGAGCTCCAGGCTGTACTTGCACTGTCATTAACTGCAGCATTAGTGCAGTGCTGCACAGCCTGAGCTTCACCCTCTTGGTACTGAAAGGTTCATTTAGCACAGAAACGATAGGAGGGTGCAGAAATGCACCAAGCAGGAAAGTCACACTTTGCTTACTCATATTGAGCCATCTCTCTTTTGCCCAGTGCCTCAGACCAAAGGGGCACAAATTCAGGACCCATTTTTCTACCTCTGCTGCCCTTGCTCTCGCCTGCAGAAAGGAGATCCTGCCCCTGCCACCACTGATTCTGGAGTGAAGGCAGTGAGCAGGGGGGTTCAGAGGTACAGCAGCAACCTGGGGGCTCACAGCAAAATGCCCGGCTATTTCCTGGAAAAAAAAGTTAAATCCTTCTCTTGTGGGATAAGCCTGGTTTTGTGGGGCACAGAGCAGCCTCTTGAAGGAGGGAAAATTACAACAGAAGGTCCTGAAGATGCCAACAAGTGCCCTCTGGCCACATCACACTCATGAGTGTCCCAGCTGCCAAAAGCAGTTACTGTGGGGTGACCTCTGAATTCACAGCCACTGGTGCTGCAGCACAGGAGGAGGCACAGCTGAAGCAAGTCCCCTGGCAGAGCAGGACTGCAGAGGGACGGTGTCTCCCTGCAGTCTGTGCTTGGATATGCCCCGGCTCGCTCTGGGCACTAAATTGAAAGGATACCAGATTGCTTGGCCTGGTCTTTCCTGTTGTTTTAAATTGTTCTCCCAATTCCTGCCTCAAGCAGTCAGGCTTTGTGACCAAAATCATCACTGGCACAGAAAAGCTGAGTGTTGGGATGTCCTGAATGGGGCTGAAGATCCCAAAACCTGTTTCTAGTAGGTTTGGAGGGGAAACCATGGACGATGCAGAGGGTGCCTCACTGCTCACCCCAGCCTCTCCCAACACACACCTGCAGAACAGAATTGCACCAGTGTCAGCCAAAGAACCTGTTCAGCTCTGAAGCTGTTGGGCTGGGGAGACACTAAACTTCTGGGGCAAGGAAGCAGGCCAGGAGCTGGGAGGAACAGCAAGAAGACAGAGAATTCCTCCCAACAGCCGAGGAGATGCTCACAGATACAGCCCTTCAGACCAATCTCAGCTCCAAGGGTAGGTGGTTTCCTACTGCAACCACTGGCTTTTGGAAGAGAGTTAAACTGTTCCATCTCCCAGCTATATCTGCACAGAAACAATCAGCACAGAGACAAAAATCGTACTTCTAGGAAGAAAAATCTTTAAATGCTTCTATTTTCACACTCACTCCACCACACTGGGTGCAAATGGGTGCTTTTCACTCCAATTATCACCACTTACTGTGTTTTCTTTATTTTAGCTTTTTCCTGCTGTATATCTAATTCAACCATCCTTAACTGAATCAGTAGAAATGCTTCTTATCTATCTCCCTTCTTCCATGGGAAGGGCCTGAAGGAGTCCTCACCCAGCCCTCATCTTGCAGATGATGCTTGAGCCCGGCACTTGCTGCTGTGTTTCAGGTTCCTGCCAGATGGACTCACCGCCTGTCAGTCGGGATTGCCACAGAAAAATAGGAACAAAACCCAGCTCAGACCATTTGCTTTTCCATCTGTGCAAGGCAGTTGTTTAAATCAGCGCCGGCAGAGAGGTTTGGAGCTGACACCAGAATAAGTTTGGAGAACTGAAGAGCTGCAGAGAGATGTGGATCTTCCTTTAGACAGAGCAGAAATCACTGGAAAACACCAGAAGAGTGAAGAGCTCACAAACCATGATGCAAAAAGTCAGCTTGAGCCTGGCATTGCTAGCAGGCTCTCAGGATAGCTTGGGGCTGTAGGTGTGGGAGAGAAGAGCAGAGCAGGCAGCAGCAATATCCTCCCTGCTCCTTATTAATACAGCTGTGAGGCTTGATGGGTCTCCTAAATTATAATGTCTTTCTTGTCATTAACTTGATTTCTTTCTGGTGACAGCAGCAGCAAATTGGTCCCAACTGTTCTGAGCAAGGGATGAGAAATTAAAAGGAATTAAACAAGCTGAGTGCTGGAGGGGTTGCTGTGCAGGGGAGGGGGTGCTTTGGGCCAGAGATGGCTGGGGAGGGGGATGGGATGCGATGGGATGCAGTAATGGGAGTGGTGGGAGATGCCAGGAAGGGAGGAATGGGCTCAGGGCTCACGCTTTTCCCTGCAAGCAGGACTCTGAAAAGCAGGTGCCTGCCACAGTGAGGTCTGTCTGGGGAGGGGACCGCCCTGTGTGTGCTGAGGCTGTTGCCATGCAGGAGGACACATGGAAGCCCCTCAGAGATTCCCCCCTCCTAGGAACATCCCCTGCCTGGGGATGAAGGAGGGCAGTGCTGCTGAGCTTCTTTACAAGCCATGTCAGGCAGCAAGGAGTTTTTATCAGCTGTCCTGGAAGAGGCCAGGCACAGGAGCTGAGGAAAAACAGATTTATGTCTGTGTCTTTATTTTCTGCCGCCTGTTGGCAGCTCTTGCCCATGAGGCACTGCCTGCCCTGCCAGGGCATGGAGAGGGTCTTGGAGAACCTCTCCATCAGTCTGCCAAATACCTGCTGGGAACCTGTGTCCTCTCCTCCTGGCAGCCCCAGCCTGATTCCTGTCGGAAATACAGCTTTTGACCTGGCTTGTAGCCCCAGGGCCAGCTGGAACCATCCTGTGCCTGATTCGAGCTCCGGGGGCGGGAGGGGATGTCTCATGCTCAGTCTCAGCATCGTTAATGTGAGATGGTCATTAATGTGAGACAGTCACTCCGCCCGCCCAGCAAAGATAACAAGAAAGATGAGTTTGGCCTCCGATTCCTCAGACAGCTTTCTCCAATGTGCCACATTAAATAGTCCCGAACGGAGAAGACAAACTCGCCCTGGCTGCCATGATAAGCACAAAGAGTGATAAACCCACGTAATTAAAGTCTGCCACTGTAATAACGTTGCAGCAGAGACAGCTGGAGTCTAGCTCTGAGCCTGGGTCCATACCTTGGGTTTTACTTGTTTTCATTCAAACTTATTTTGGAGAGATTCAGCCCTGGCACTGCCGGGTGCCAGGAGGGAGGGGAAAATGCCATCTGGGCATAGTGGAGTGGAGGAGCAAGGGCTGTTGTTCCCTTTTTGGCTGTAACATAGCAGAAGCAAATACCCTCAAAACCGTATTTGAAGAGGAGCTGACCTTATAGAAAAGCACATAAGGAGGCATTTCCTCTTGAGGGACTACACCATTGCCCTTAGGAACCTGGTCAGGGACAATAGGGACTGGCCAGGGACCAGTTTCACTGGTCCTAAATATATATAACACTAGATAAGTTAGTTTTTTCCAGTCTGGGCATCCCAGCCTTCCTCTTCATGCTGGAATTTGCTCCACCCCAATGAGATCCAGAGAGCTGGTGCCCCCTCATCCACCACATCCCACCCAGGGGACCAGGGCAGACCCTGTGACATGTGTGCTGGGGACCCTAAGCATAGCTTGTGGGGCTGTAGGAAAGCCCTTTGCAGACTGTTGTCCTCCAGGTCAGTCTCAGGGCCCTGAGCCCAATCCCCACAGTCCTGCCAGCAATCTCAGCCAGCTGTTAGCAGTCCCTGCTTGCCTCGGAGCTCTGCCATCCAGCCGGCTTTAATCCACTTACTGCTGTGCTAATTATCTTTCATCACTTTCATTTCTTAACCAAAGTGTCCCCATGAACAAAATTAAGCATCACACAGGCTCCTCTGACATAAATTCTGCCGTCTTTAGCAACCACACAGTTGCTACAGGAGAAGGTGTGGGCTAACTCACCCTCTGTGGTGGGGTTTTAACCCTGCCCCGGGTGATGCCTGTGGAGGTGCCCACTGCTTTAATGGGTTGTCCCTGCTAGACTGGGGAAGGGCACCTGCATTGCTCCTCTGTCCTTCCCCTCACCCTGCCAGCATTTCACACCCTGGCATTTCACACACGGAACACTCAGCCCTTCACTTCTTAGAGATGCCCTTTGTCCTTCTAGCCCTAGTGTTTTCCCCCCCTGTGTGCCCTAAGGTGGGGAGAGGTGGGGTACAAGGGCCCCATCCCTTCCCTGCTCCTGGGCTGCTCCCTCCAGGGCTGTTGGGTTTGCTGTGACACAGAGGGGACTGTCCCCAGTGCAGGTGACAGTCAGAGTGCACCACAGCTGAGTCAGCCCGAGCACTCAGAGCTGCACCTGGGCTCCTCCATCCAGGCCCTTGGCTGGGCTGTGCCCCCCACGCTGCCCCTTCCCAGCCTCCCTGCAGCCCGTGGCTGCCCAGAAAATGATTTCTGTGAGAACCCGGGCTTTTGGGGAAGCCACTGAGGAGCCAGGCAGGAAGATGGGCTGCCTCTGGTATGGGCCTAAAAACTGAGCCCAGAGGTGTCCCTGAGGAGCAGAATCAAATTCTATATATATACACTAGGGGCTGGAGTAGATGACATTCAAAGATCCCTTCCAACCTGAACTATTCCATGATTCTGTGATTTCTTGCTGTCTGTTTGTCTCCCTCCTATCTCATGCTGGCCATCACCATCTCTAGGGACTATGTGTTGGCTTTTCACCACCACCAGGCTGGAACAAGGGGGATAAATGAAATACGGTTCAAAAAGCAGCCTAAGCTCAAATCCAGCACCGTTTCCTGACATCTACATTTTCCTGCTTCCCTCTCCCCTAACAAAGGCTGGGATGTTGGTGGGAAAGGCTGCTGTGCCACATCCATGGCTGGGCAGCCCAAACCTGCCCCCCAGCCAGCCCTAGACAGGGACTGCTCATTTCCAGGCTCACAAGGGCCTTGAGAAATTCACACTGCACGAGTTTTCCCCATCGCATGGCTGTGTGAAGGAAGGGAAAAACAACCCTTCCCTTGAAACCATTTTCCCTTGCAAAAGGGTGGCAAAAATTCCGCTGGCACACTCTGGAGCCATTTATCACAGCTACAAATATACAAGGCAATTGCTGTAAAACTTGAGTTTGGCTCTGTAAAGGAAAAAAACCCCACCCCATGCTTGTTGCAAACAATCACAGCACAAAAAAAAAAGCCTTACAAGGCTGGGGCAGCCTCATAGATGGATTGCTTTTTAATCCCCAAAGCTATGGTGATAAATCTTCTCACTGGGAGCTCTGGAGATACTGTGTCACTCAGGGCATGCAGCAGCCTGGGGGGAAACAGCTCCAGGAGCTGAGCAGGCACAGGGGCGGGAGGGTTCTCCTGCAGCCAGGAGCAGGTGATTAGGCAGGAGCTGGAAGTTGGACAGAAGCTGTTATAAATCTGGGAGGACAGATGGACAAGTTTTGGTGAACAGCTCTTCAGAAACCAAGTGTTTGGAGAGGAGATAGTGGCACGGAGCCCAACCTGACCACGTGCTCCATATTGCAGGGACAGGGAGATGCTTCTCCCAGCTCGGAGCAAAGACACAGAGCAACAGCATCCACACACTGCCTGCATCTCCTGCCCCCACAATGTACCTCTGCTCTGTCCCATCTGGGGTCCCTTGGGCCCTGAAATATTTATTTGACTCCCAGGCAGTGTTTTGGAATGCTGCTTCTGCCCAGCCATCCTGAAGCACCAGTCACTGCCCCTGGCCAGTTACACGGCTGGGAGCAGTGGGAACAACTTGCCCATCCTTGGCTTCTGCATCTCCCCATCCCACAGGGCCCTTTGCTGCTACACCACCTCCCTGGCAGGAGTAATCCCCCTAATTTATACTGGGAAGGTGGCAGGGGCCAGACTGATCCTGAAGGCTCAGGGCAGTGGGGAGCATCATCCTTGGAGCAAACAGCTTCATAATTCCCTTCCTGGGGGCTGCAATGAACCCGAGGCAGGAAGGAGTCATCAACCACTGCCTTCCCAGTGATGGAGAGGTGTAAAATGCACTTCATGAAACCATTCTCCCTGAGGAGATCAGTTCCTTTTTTATTAGGTTTCATGCAGATTTTACTATTAATTATAGGATTAAGGGACTTACCCAGCAGCCTTTGATTCCAGCATCTCTTGGGAGCCTGGCTGGCATGTGGTACCCGGGAAGTCTCCACATCATCAAAACCCAGCCAGGGGAGCAAAGTTTGCCCATACATCTCCACCCGGGAATTGCCACCAGCCGTGCTGCAGCTATATCTCTGCCAAGCTTTTGGGATGCTTTCCAGGGTGATCCTGGCCCAGCTGTGCACATGGAACGGGTGGTGGGGCAGCCCCAGCATCACCACCAAATATACCAGGGCTTGAGCAGCACATGCCCCTCCTGCATCTCAGAGAGGAGAATTTGGGGTCACCAAGGAGGACAGGGAATCCCAGGTCAGGAGATGTCTAGGCAGCTGGGAACACAACTCTGGATGAAGGCAAAGCCAGTGCCTCACCTTTCTGGCTGCTCTGGGCTCCATCCCAGCTGTGCTGAGACCGAGGACCCTGTAAAGAAACCCTGGGAACACACACTCTGGCTCTGACCGAGGAGCTGGAGCTGCAGCAGCCACAGCTGTATCCCTGCACAGCCTGGCTGTTCAGGAGCAGCTGGACAAGTTCTCCCAACGTGCAGCACGAGGGACCCCAAAGCTCCACGCAGGCGTCTGTCACTACATTATAAAATACTATTGAGTACCTATTAAAAAGCCATTCCCTGGAGATCTGTGGCTGAGGAAGCAGCTGGGTGAAGTGAGATGGGGCAATAATGGCCATCAAGGAGGCATCAGTCACATCCACTCACGCAGCAGCGACAAGGGGCCCCACTTGGCTGCCAGGGTGCTGTCCCCTGCCAGGACCATTGCTGACAGGAGAGAGGATGAAATAAACGGAGCTCGATGCCCTTGCCCACACTGACATCCTCCAGAGAGAGGCTGCAAAGTTACTGCAGCCCAACGCCCACCCTCACCCAGCAGCACCCAACAGGACCCCTCAAGGGCCAAGGAAGGGCTTTGCCCATGCAGATCCAGCTGTGGGATGGGGCGAAGGGGAAGCCAGCTGCACTGCCCATGAGCCAGGGGCTGGGTAGATAGGGGCAGAAGGGAGTGTGCAAGCCCCAAACCCTGCCTCTTCTTGGCCACTGGCCTGGCTGTAGTCCCATGCAACGTGCTTAGGAGGGGCTGGAAGCAGAGCAGCAGCTCTGCCTGGGGCTTGCTCCTCCAGTATTTCTGCTCAAGCAAGCCCCAGGCAAGCCCACACTGACCAGAGGCATGGCCATGTGATGCTGAGCCAGGGGAGCCTCCAGAGCTGGCCGGGAGGGAGTTGGGGTTGAGTAAATAGAGCAAAACAAGAGCTCAAACTGCTTGGACGGTCCCTCAGCTCCCATTTCATATCCTCAATATTTCATCCTGCAGGACCTGGTGTACACAGGGAAGGCAGCAGCATTGATCTCAGACAGTAAATCGATGGGTCCTTCCAGCCCAGGAGAGCACGACCAGCCAGCCCACGCTTCCTGGCATTTTCGTGACATTTTCCGAGCCGTGTGTCTGGGGAAGGACTGATGGCCACGGCTCCAGAGGCAGCATTCCCTCTGCAAAGGCCCCAGCCCCAGCTCAGTCTGAGAGACCAGGAAGGGTCCAGGCATGCCACTTGTGCCCTCCCTGCTGTGCCCTCAGTGTGCCTGGACCCACACACAGATCCACCACAGCAGCAGAGCACCCAGGGAGATCTGGTGAAACACCCCTGGTGTCCACCACCCTGGCATGTGGCACATCCGTCACCCTCCCCAGGAGCATGGCCTGGGTTCAGTCCCATGCTGGGAGCAGAGATGGCTGCTGGGGGGCACAACCAGGGCACAAATCAGGCCAATGGCTTTTTTTAATTCTCAGTGAGGCTCAGCCCATGCAGGGCAGGGATGGAGGAGGGCTCCCCACATTCCCCAAAAGTGCAGGTGACCACGGTGGGCAGAGGAAGAGGAGATTGGCACCCACCACATGCTCGTCAGAGAGGGGAGAGGGGAGCAAATTAATGCAACACAGACAGTCACAGAGCTCTGCCTTGGCACAACAGGCAGCCTGGAGATCCCTTTGTCCCATATTTTCCCCCCACAGACTCCAGCTCTGGAGGGAGCAGCCATGCTCCTTCCCTTGCCCTCAAAGGGCTGGGAATGCAGGGCACGAGAAAGGCTGGGAGCAAGGAGCTGTACCAGCACCCTGCAGCCAGGCACCACTGAAGAGATGTGCCAGAAAATCAGGGTCACATTGGTGCCAGACAGCCCCGAAGAGGTCTCGAGGGAGAAGGCACCCACAGACCATTTTTTCTCCACTCTATCCCATGCAAACCTCTCACACCCCCCTGGGTCTCAGCCCAGGTGCCAGCACCTCTCGGGGCCCCCATCCATCCCTGTGTCCCAAAACAGCCTGGGTGCCTGAACCCCTGACTCCAGCACCTGCGGGTTCACCCCCCTGGGCCAGGAGGGATGGAATGTTTTTGGGGATTGCTGGCGTATCCCTGACATAGAAGTCAGCTGTCCCCACACCACAAAGGATGCCCTGGCCTTGGCCAGGCCTGGTGCTGAGGACAGCGGGATGCATTGCAATGCAACCAGAGCACAGCAACGCCACTGCCACCGTGTCCCTGGAGCAGTGCTGCTGACACAAGCAGCCTTTCCATCCCAGCAGGACAGCACAGAGAGGCAGGGATCTCTCCATCACTCCTGCCTCACTCCCCACCACAGAATGAGCGCCACAGTCAGAGGGATGCTGGTGGTGAGGAAGGCTGGTCCCAGTCCTTCCCTGTCCTCCTGCTCTTCAGCAGAGGGGCATTGTGTGGATGGTGGCCTGGCCCCTCTCCATGTCCTCCAGCTCGTACTCCTCGGCGTTGGTGCCGGGCACGGGCTCGCACTCGGTGCTGCGGGTGGTCGTGCGGGTGACGCTGGGTGAGTACTTCCGTGCCCACGGCGGGCGGTGGCCGCGGCGGCACATCACCTCCTTGAACATCTCCCGGAAGCGGGTGGACATCAGGTTGTAGAGGATGGGGTTGGCGGCCGAGCTCAGGTAGAAGAAGACGCCTGAGATGATGTGGACGTACTGGAACATGTGGAGCATGTTGCCAGTCCAGGTGGAGACAAAACTCCAGACGAGGCGGTCGGTGTGGAAGGGAGCCCAGCAGATCCCAAACACCACCACCAGCACGACTGTGGGGAGACAAGGAGCCGGTGTTACTGGGGGGATGGGGATTACCAACCCCACAGAGACCCCCAGTCCCTGGCCAAGCACTGCCCCATTTCAGCTTTGGCTATAGCAAAGAAACATGAGAGAGAGGAAGAAGGAGAGGGGAAAGGTCCCCTCAGTGCCTTCTGGACTTGTCACAGAAGGGCTGGAGGTCTGGACAGGATCTCCTCCCTCCATCTCCTGCCAGTGCTACTGCAGGTACTTCTGTGCTGCACCTCTCCACTCCTCACTGGCAGGCAGCTGGCCCTGTCACAGCCATGCAGCACAGCTGGGGGACTCCCCTATTGGCATCCAGCCTCCAGGAACCTGCCACCTTCACCAGCAAAGTCCAAGGAGCAAGAGCTATTTGAGACCTTTCCTTGTGCTCTGGTTTTGGTTTTGTTTTTTTATAACCCAGCTCTGCTGATGGAGGGGAAAGGGTGTGGGTATGTATATGTACAGGTAGTCCTGGGGTCCTCTGCCGTACTCATTCCACAAAGCATCTCTGTGGCATGCGGGGACAGGTCCCCCTTTGTCCCCAGCCCAGCCCAAGTGCCTTGGAGAGCAGAGTTACCACTTGTCTGGGCCGTGGTGGAGAAGCAGCCGTGGCCCTGCCGTTGGGCTGGGCTGGGCAATCTGCCATCGCTGTGCCATCATGGGACTGGGAGCGTGCGGAGGTCAGCGTGCCGGAGAGGCGGCTACCCACGGGCAGCCAGCTCCTACTCCTGGGAAGGGGGTCAGAGGCTCTGGGAACCGTGCTGGGGAGGGGAGCAAGAGTGAAGAGCAGTGGGAAAGAGGATGTTTCAATCCAACCTTGGGTCATTGCCCACAGAGGCTGTGGGGCTGGGCAGAAGTGTTGCCCTTCTGGGAAATGCCACCAGCATTTGAGGTGTGGGTGGAGGGATGGGGAGTGAGTTCCCCCATCCCAACCCACCTCCTTTCCCTTTCTCACCCTGCACTTCCCTCAAGGAGGGGACATAGTATGGCTTGGAGGGAGCTGGCACAAGCAATCCTCACCGCTGGACCAGAATCACCAGATCTGCCTTTGCCCCAACACCCCCCAAGCCAGGCCCACATCCTCGGGGATGACCCAGCCTCAGTGCTCTGGACTGTCCATGACTCAGTTTCCCCCCAGCACCCTCCCAACATAGCCTTGGGAGATACTCCCTGGCTCTGCCATCCCCAGCACCGACTCACACAGCATCTTGGTGACCTGCCTCCTCTTGACTTTCTTCTGCCCCTGGGTGTTGTGGCAGTTGCGGCTGCTGCCACTCTTGGCTCCCAAGGCTTCCAGCATCTTTTCTTTCTTGAGCTGCAGGCCAATAAGAAGGTAGAGGACACTGATGGTCCCCATGGGCAGGAAGAAGAAGATGATGGTGGTGATCTGGATGATGAGGTTGTAGGTCAAACGTGGCTTCACCAGGGTGCAGATCTCTGAATCGGGCACCCGCCCCCGTCCCGGCACGTAGAGAGGCTGCAGCCCATGGAGGCTGGTGTTGGGGATGGAGCAGATGACCGACAAGAACCAGATGGTGACAATGACCCTCTTGGCGTGGTTCCTGGTCACCACGTACTTGGCTTTGAGCGGGTGCACCACGGCGATGTAGCGCTCCACGCTCAGGGCTGTGACGTTGAGGATGGAGGCGAAGCAGACGGCCTCAAAGAGCAGCGTCTTGAAGTAGCAGCCGCTGGCCCCCAGCAGGAAGGGGTAGTTGCTCCACATGTCGTACAGCTCCAGCGGCATCCCCAGCAGCAGCACCAGCAGGTCGGACATGGCCAGGCTGAACAAGTAGTAGTTGGTGGGTGTCCTCATGAAGCGGTGCCGGAGGATGACGATGCAGGTGAGCGTGTTGCCCACAGCCCCCACCAAGAAAATCAGCAGGTAGATGACACAGACTGGGACAAAGAAGTTGGACCGTCGAGGCCCCAGGTACTTATCCCGCAGCTGCTCCTCCGTCAGGTTGGCATCCTTAGGGTCGAACAAGGTCTCTGGGTGAGTCCTGTTGCTGAGGTCAGGGCTGATGGGCTCCACAGGGAAGTCTTGCTGGGGCAGGGGGAACTCCGAACTGGAGCAGTTGATGTAGGGATTCATGGCTGTGGAGAGACGGAGAGGTTTGCAGGATGCTTTCCCAACTTCTCTGCTCCCCCTGCTCCCACTGTCCCTCTCACCATGGGTGCCAGGGTGCCAGGATGCTGCTGACCACCAGGGCTCTGCACTCTCGCACCCATCCTGCCCCAGCCACAGCCTTTCCTTTGGGAAACCACACAAAAGCTCTACCTAACCTCCCTCCAGGGTTCCCAAGTGCTTCTTGCCCCATTTGCCATCCACAAATAACCCTGGCAGCTCCCCAATCTACCTTAGCCCCTTTGCCCCATCATCAGGGGAATGCCAGCAGGGCTGTCTGCTTTTGCTGCCCTGTAAGCAGAGCAGGATACAGCCCCAAAAATCTCTCCTGGCCGCAATGCTACCGGATATGTAGAAGTGCTGGAAGGGCAACCATAAAACAGCCGGAGGGAAAACTGATTTTTCAACGTGATAAGGACTTACGGCTTGTTGGGAAACTCCAGATGAACGCTGAGGTCCCACCACCCTTGCGCCAGACAGGGTCAGCCTGGGGAGGGAGCGTGGGAGGGGATGGACACTTCACTGCCTTAAGAGGCAGGCAAATGCAATCCTGCCGCTGCTTTCCCCTCGGAGCTCAGCTCGGAGAAGCCGCCTGCCCTTATCCACCTTCTCCCTCTTGTCCGCTGTCAGCTGAGAGGCTGGAGGGCGAGCCGGGGGTGTGCCAGGGGCTTCCTTTCCCACCGCTGGCCAAACAAATCGCGGTGCCGAGACCCTGCCCCTGCCAGGGGCTGGCTCCTTGTCTGCAAAGCAGCACTGCCAAAAAGCTGCCCTTCAGAGAGAGGAGATAACGTAAAGGCAATAAACTCCATTGACTCTGAGAATCCCAGGGGAGGGCGGCACAGACGTCTCCTGCCCCTCCGGCAGCCTTCGAAACGCCGGCATTTGTCGTTTGCGTGGCCTCGGTGGTGAGGAAAGCATCGATCAGCCCCGCGGCCGCCCCGGCACTGTCGGGCACGGGAACCTGTGCTGCACCCGCTTGTCCGGGATCATCCCGGGAAATGCAGATGGACCCAGCGGCTCCCTGAGGTCTCCCCACTTCCAGATGTGCAATCCCTGGGTCACCCGAACCACTCCCCCGTGAAGCGGGCGGCTCCAGCCGGCTCCCGTCACACTTGGGTGCGAGAAAGTTGCTGCTCTCGCAGCATCGCCCCGCGCTCCGCGTCCGGCTCAGCTCCTGCCCGTGCCCGGTGTCTGTCCGTGATCCCGCCCGCCCTCCGTGCTCACACCCCCGGCCCAGGGAACGCTCCTGCTTTGCCATCGCGCAGACCCGCGCACACACACGCACAGAAATGCACACACACAGACCCACTCACGGTTACTGAGCCCCTCGGACGCGTGTCAAGGCTGCGTGTCCCCGCTCCGCCCGAGGCTCCTGTCTCCTCCACGGGCTGGACCGGTCCGAGACGCGCCCGGAGGCGGCGGAGACCAAGGGCTGGCGGCTGCGGGGCGGGGGCTCCCCGGCTCCGGGCTCTCCAGCCCGCCCCAGCCCCGCAGGTGGGGAGGAGGCGGCGGGGGATGCGGGGTCGGCTGCGCATCGTTCCGCCGCTCCGTGCGACGGCAGCGGGCACCGCCACCCCGCGGGACGGGACGGGGAGGCACCCTCGAGCACAGGGACACGCGCCGGTCCTTCGTCCCCTCCGAGGGCGGCATGGCGCAGGTGGACCCGGTCCCCCGCAGGGATGACACCTTGAAGGGCTCTGGCATCCCGGGACCCACCTCCTTCAGCCTGTCCCAGCACCATCCCACCCTGCACAGAGGCTGAGCTGGGCAGATGGAGCTGAAAGAGCCCCAGCAGGGCTGAACTCGAGCAGGCAGTACAGGGATCTTGGAGAAAGAACCTGGAGAGACCTGCTGCCAGCCCCATGCCCCCCACTCCCACCTGGGCTGAGCCCCAGCCCAGCTCACTGCACTGCCGAGCCCGGTGCTTGTGGCCAGGATGTGAGGAGCTACCTGGATCTGGAGGCCTCCTGCAGCAGGACACAGGCCCTGGGGTCCTGCACGCCCCAATCCTCCTCCTGATGCCAGAGCATGCTGCAGATGGAGCAGTGCCACTCACTCCTCGATGATTTTGCTCAAAGAAATTCCAGAGCAGGCAAGGGATGACAGGACAAGCCCAGCAAAGCCCTGGGCTGTCTTGGTAGCCCTGAGCCGGCCCTACCTCTGCTCCCTGCAGCAAAACAAGCATCAAGCAGAGGGGAGCTGGCAGAGCAAACACGCCAAGGGCAGGAAGGGTCTGCAGCTGCCCTGAACCTTGACTTTCCTCAGGAAACCATCTTTTTTCCCAGAGGAGAGGAACTGCTGAAGCCAAAGGCCTGGAGGGTAAATGAGTGTAAACAAGACATCACTCAAGGGAAGAAATCAACAAGCTGGAAACAGTGTCTGAAACTGGGAGGAAGAAGGAGAAGAGTTGCTGCCTGCTCCTATGGAAGTGAGGAAATGAAACTTCATCCCCTCTGGGGATGGAGACACAGTAAAACAGGGGGTTATGGCAAAGTGCTGGTGACAGCTGGGACAGGACACAGGGACAGCAGCCGGATGATGCTGGCAGGGGCTCAGCAGGGCTGTTTCAGCAGATGCCAGGATGGGTGACAGTGCCAGGGAACTGGCACATTGCAGGTCACAGCTCCTGGGTGGCAGGGCCACAAACAGTAAGTGATGAGGCAGGGATTTCTGTGCCTGCCTCCAGATTGCTCACAGGCTGTTTTCCCTGGAGGATGCCCGAGGCAGGGAACAGATCTGTGCCATTGCAGAGGCAGGTTGGGCTGTACCACTGAGGCAAAGGAGCCTCAGCATGAGCCCACTTCAGGGATTGCAACATGGAAAGAAGCATTCCAGGAAATCTCGCTCCCTTCCATTCCTCATCTGTCTCCCTCTGTTCTCTGACTGCCCCGATGAGCACAGTCACACAGAGTCAGCTCCCAGCACAGTCCCAGGTGCTCCCCGAGCTCTCTGCACTGTTACACAGCCATCCCCCCATCCTTGGGGCAGAGGCTGTTCCCTGCACGCAGCCACAATCCTCCCACCCGTCTCTTCCTCATCCCTGTCTAGGCTTTGCCTCAAGGCAGCCCATGGGGAGCTCCCTGAGCTCTGCACCTCTGTCCTTGTCCCTGCAGGGACCCCCATGGCTCATGTGTCCTGCACTCCTGGGAGGATGAGGGGCTGTCTGCTGGGACTGGGGTGTTTGGAAGTTGCTTGGATTGGAACAAAGCAATGGAGATGTTGCTGAGCTCTTGACAGACTTCAGCATCTGTTTCCCTAAAGCCTTCTTTCCTTGCTGAGGACAACAGGCACATAGGAAGGATGGTTTGCAAGGAGCAAGGATAAGACAAAGCTTGGTTCAGTCAGAGATGAGCCATGAGTGCATCCATGCCCACCAGGCTGTCAGATCCTGGCCTCCAGGTGGTGGCAGACCTCTCTGTCCCGTTCGCAGCCCCAGCTTTTCTGGGGCACCAGAACCATGGGACATGGGATCCTTCTCCCTTTGCCTCCCTGTTTCCTGCAACATTCACATCAGCCTGCTGGAGCATCCCACGTAACTGGGGCCTCAACAGCTGCTCCCACCCCACCTGCTGTCATCTCTCTGGGAAGAGTTGGTAGCTCTCAGGGACTGACTGCACATCACTTCTTTCCCTTGGATCTGTTTCTTCCTGCATCCCACCTCTAAGTCCTCACAAACCTCACAGCCCTTTAGAATGATGCATTCTCTCTTTCAATTTTCTCATAAACCAAATGACCAGGAGGTGACAACCCCTCTTCCTCTACTGCTCCCCCACTGCTTAGAAGAGGGTAAGCTGCACATAGGAGCATGATCCTTCAGCCTATTCCCCTTATCAGGTATTTTATTATACTAACCCTACCTGGGGAGGTAGTGGGGGGATGGCCAGCTGTACACCAAAACCTGCTCCTCCTCATGGTCTGTCAGCCACAGCCCAGCCCTCTCTGTGGCCAGAGCGCCTCTGGGTTAGGCTGGAAGAAGACAAGCAATGGCACCCCTGAGGCTCCCTTTGTAACCCCAATCCCAGTCTTCCTCCTGCTCCCTGCTCTACCCCCATCCCTCCCAGAGGGCCAGCCAGGGCAGAGGGTGTCCCTGCTGGCAGCTGGGTCCCCCCACGAGTGGGTTAAGGCTGCCACACAGAAGCTGAGCAAGGCCCAGCTCTGCAGCTGTGCCATGAGAATTAAGAAGCCAAAAGAGAAGGCAATCATCAGTTTCAAAGCTCGAGAGGCACAGCCCTAATAACCTACTGCATCCACTTCTGGCTCTTTTCAAGAGGGCATCACACAGGAATTGCAGGGCAGCCCAGGGCAGCCTTGTAGAGCTGTCTGTGCTCCGTCCCCATCTCTTCCTGCACTTTGCAGATTTAATTAATCTGGTTCCTCTGGTTCCAAACACAAAAAGCCAGCAAACCACGGAGTGACATTGCATCCAAGAGGGAAACTGAGGCACAGACAGTCCCTTGTCCCCTCCGTGCCATCCTGCATCAGGCAAGAGCCCCTGGGGTGCATTCTTCTGCCACAGAAGGAAGCAGATGAGCAGCCCCTTCTCAGGGTATTGCTGCAGCAAATTTTCCAGGGCAGGGATAGCCAGCACAGACAGAACAGGGTCATGAAGCTTTTGGGCAAGAATGAACCCTCTCCCCTTGGAGAGTAAACAAATCTTTTGGCTGTGGGGATGTAAAAGGGGCTTCTCTCCCTGCTGGGAGCTGCCTACCCAAAGTTGCCCCTCTTTGGTCACTTGGAGATGATGTGCCTAGAGGACGCATTTCAGAGAGCAGGAGGATGCTTTTTTCAGACCTCAAGGCCAGGAAGGGCCACTCAGACCCACAGGGCACCAAACAAGCCCAGATCTGCATAATTTTGCACAGACAGGTCAGTGGGGTGGCCTTTTCAAAGCAGCCCTGCTGTGATTTACCCAGCAGAGCCCACTCATCCTTGTTTGTGTCAGACACCCTCCTGGAATAATTTTTTAGCCATCACTATCCTGTGCATTTCTACTCACTAACTCTCCAGAGGCCTTTTGCTCTGTGTAACAGCTGTACCCATTCCCAAAAATCTCACCTCAGCATTTTACCCTCCTCCTCCCCTCTCACACAGCCTAAGCAGGTGACATCTTAACCTCTCACAATAGTAGCAGCTGTTTCCAGATCTCCAAGTCCCCTTTTCTGAGCTGGTCATAAACTGGCCAGCACCTTTTCCAGAGTTCAGGCATCTGGTAAAGGAACAGCAAGGAGCCTTTGCTCCCCTGGGACAGCTAGCCATGTTCCTATGGGATGCAGGGCTGGTGCCCTACTCACAGCCCGGAGTTTCTCCCTGCAATAACTTCTGCACCTAGAGCCCCACAGCTCATCTGAGAAATAGCTGGGGAGGGACATTTCTCCTCTACCCGAAACGAGGCTGAAAGAAGGAAGAACAAAGGAAAAAAAAGAAAAAAAGACCATTTCAATATTCACTGGAATAAAAGCAATCAGCTAAGGAACAGCAAAATTGGCCTCTGCTCCACAGCTTGTGTCCCCTGGGCCTGCTGAGGCGACAGGGAAGGCAGGCACACCATAAGCAGGTATTCAGGCTCCATGGCAACCATAATTTTGCTAATCAGGGCCTTCACTTGAAGTGCCTTCTCACCTGGCAGGAGCACTGGGCTTTTGCCATTAGGCTGAGTGACCCAGGGGTGCTGCCTTGGCCGTGCCCCCTGGGCAGTGATGGAATTGGATGAGGGCTGGCTGCAGGCCAGAGCATCCTGACAAGAATCTGCACAGTTCCAGCTCTGTGCCCTCCATCCAGCACCAGGCTGGGGACCTTGTTTTTCTACAGATGTCAGAATGAATCACCCAAGATCGAAAAAGGATCAGGTTACTTCACCCCGGGCTGTGGATGTGTCTGTTGGCCAGGGCTTTGCAAACAGCACACTGTTTTCCTGTCTCCCCCTTGCCACCTCTTTCAGCTCCTGTTTGATGCTGCCCCATGGCACCATGCAGGGCCCGAGGTGGCAGAGCCAACGCTGGCATTGCAACCAGTAATGGAGATGGCATTTTGTACCTGGAGATGACAGATGCAGCTGCAAGACAAAGGGGGAGTCTTGTGGCCCTCAGTCCCACACGAAGGGTAGAGCTACCACCACATTGTCCTTAACCTGAAAAATTCAGGCTTGGGGAGTATGAGAAGTAGCCCAGGGCAGGTCCCAGGGCTGCAGCAGAGTGCTCTGCCAGCCCAAGCTGTGATGGAAATCCCTCATCCTGGCTGAAATCTGCTCTGTGACAAAGCTGTGGCACACTCGGTGGGCTGGAGGGACTCGGCACCTGGCCAAACCAGTTCTGCCTTTCCTCAGCAGCAGAGCCAAGCCAGAGGACACCCAAAGGAGCATTTTGCCAGCTGAAAACATCCTGGCCAACACATGATGAGCTTGGGACCACTCAGCGACAGCAAGTCCATCTCCAAATACATTTAAATGGAGCATGGGTCTAGGGCATTTCACCAAGCACCAAGAAGTCACTTCATGTATTTATTTGTTACTTTCCAAGTCTCCTCCTTTTCGAGTTATCAAAAATATGTAACTACGTGGCACAGCACAGGGATGGCCTCTCTCCCCTCCCCTCGGTTCAGAGCCACTTGGCACTCGCAGGTTGATTTATGGTGCCCCCCAGGTCTCCCAGGATTGATTTGTTCTTTTTGTTACATCTCCCACTGGGGCATGGTAGATATTAATTCCCTGCCTATACACAGCTCTCAGCACCCAATTCATGTCTTTAAATGTGCCTGGGAAGAGGCTTTCAGCTGGAAGGAAAAACAGCTGCTCGAGCTCTGCAGAACCTCATTTGCAAAGAACACCGGGCGAGGAAATGGCATCTCCGTGGTGGGATCCCATTTGCCATGCAGTGACTCACTCTCCAAGTCAAGATCAAAACCTCCAGTCATAAAGAAACCCCAATCAGCTACAACAACATCCCAATGAAACACAAGCACGGCAGCAAATAGAGATGCAGGACAGAGAAGGAAACTCATCACAGGATCGGCAGCACTTTCACGTGAATTTATTTGCAAATGAGCATCTTCCAGGTCTGGCATGGGACAGGGCTGAGGGGCAGCACCACAGGGGTGGCAGGGATGGGGTCTGCTGTGAGAGCCTTGTTCTTCATGCTGACACGCCCAGATGCCAATTTAATCATCACATTAATGACACCACAATTTTCCTTCTTTGTTCTTTGCAGTGCAACAGCTGGCAGCTGGGGAGGGTGGGAGCATCTTACACTCGTTGCTGGCACTGTTGCTGCTCCACTGGGAGAAAAAAGGGCTGGGGTGCACCTTCCCTATGCAAGGATACCACACTCTGCTCCATGTCCTGCGACAGGATTTTACTCTGAGCCTCAATTTCCAGGTACAGATAAGCTTCAGGGCTGTACTTTTCCACTCTTGTTTTGCATCCAAAAGAAATTAAACTAAAAAAAAAGTGGGACACGTGCACAGGCTTTCATTTTTTTCTGTCGGAAAGTTTATGCTGCATATAGAGAGAATTACAGCTCAGAGAACATCATGAGCTCTTAGAGATGGCAATGTGGAAACTTCAGCATGAATGAAAGTTTCCTGAGCCCCAGGAGGAAGAAAACACACCACAAGTGTGAATAAACAGCCTGAAATACTCCTGCCCACTGAGAGAAGAAATCTAGCAAATTGGTGGCAAGGTTCATCTCCAAGCAGAGGCAGCAAATGGCACCTGAATTTGTGAGACAGCTGCCAGCACTGCTGTGCCAGAGAGCAAGGGGATGCTCAGGCTTCACTGGATCCAGCCCCTTCAGAAACCTGGGGTGTTTTGGTGCCAGCAAATTGGAGCTGGATACGAAGAGAGCTCCCCAGTGAGCTCCCAGTTCTTTGTGTAACCTGCCTGACCTCCCTTTGGTTCAGGGAGAAGGGGCCATCACAGAGCCCAGGGAGACTGAAGCACCCAGGAGTCTGATTTTTGCCGTGGGATGAATCAGATACATGGCACCAGGATGGGCAAGAAGCAGAAATGTGAGAAATGCCATAGCCTGGGCTTTCCAGAGGGCTCACCTGTGCTTCCCAGGGCTGTTGGCATCACCTCACCCCCTCCAGCAGTGAGCAGAGGTCACTCGGTGTGGCACGGGATGGGCTGAACGGGAAGCCACAGGGCCAAGTCACGGTGTGACATGCAGTGACAGAGTGGAGCAGAGATGGGGACGTGGGCACTAAGGGGTTAACCAGACAGATGCAGGGTGGCAGGTCCAAATGACACCCACCTGAGATGGGGACACAGGCACTAAGGGGTTAACCAGACAGATGCAGGGTGGCAGGTCCAAATGACACCCGCCCTGGGGGACCACAGCAAGGCACCACAGCCATCCTGCCATTAATTAAGACCCAGGGATGGAACACAGTAAGGGATGGCATTTTTCTCTTAGTGCAGGGATAGAGATGAGAGACTCTCAGCCTGATTTTCACACTCTGAAGGAAACTGGAAGGAATAATTAAACATCCCACCTGCACCCACTAAGGATAATCCCAAACCCACATCTCACAAGCGCAGCAGGTCCAGCCAGTGCAGTTGCCCTCTCCAGCAGGATGGTGGTGAGCAGGTGAAAGCCATCAGGCTGGCACAGTCATACTGCAGGAAAACTCCAGCACAACAGGCTCCCAAACCAGGGAACAGGCTCTGGCGTGGCAGCACAGCTCTGCTGCTACCACCTTTCAAGCCTGGAGACAGCAGCACCTCCCTCCTACCCCATTAGCCCTTCATCCAGGCTTCCCACAGCCCTTTTATCGTCCTGGCACCACCCACACCTGGGCCAGGCTGAGCAGCACCTGGGAAGGGATGGGCTGGGTTAACCCTACACTTGCCAGCCATCTAATGCCACCCTCACCAGCAGCTCTAGAGGAGAGGGTTGGGGACAGCTCTGCATCCACATGTTTCAACTGCCCTGTCCCACCCCATCCCACCAGTCCACCCTCCTATGCCTCAATTTCCCTTTGTGTCCCTGCCCGCCACGGCAGTTCTAAGGAAATTCCTGTTTTCTCCTCTCTTCCCTCCTTGAGGTGTTTCCCAGTTGGACAGGCAACTTTCCCCATCTCAGCTGTCTCACCACAAGGCCTGGGACATGCACACCCTGCTTCCAGCATCTCTGGGATTGCTGTGAAGAGTCTGGGGCACAAACTCAACCCATAGAAGTGTTTTCCCCCTGATGGCCATGATGGGGTTTCCCAGCCAGGCTTGATGGCCTCCCACAAGTGTCTTGGCCTCTGGTTGTTTCTATGCCCCAAAGTCCCCAAGCGCTGAACATTTTCAGCCACTTCACCAGGAAGTCAGGATTAAATGCCAGGTCTGGCTGGGATTTCCTCTCCTTGTCTGTGCCAGACTGCTCTGGCAGCAGTGCTGAGTAGTAGTAGCCTGGCACTGTCTGCCTGGATTTGGCCCAGATCCCATTTATTCCATGATTTTCCCTGGCCCACAGCCTCTCTACTTCTTGCTGACACTGAGGCAGCCTCCTGCTTTCAGCCCCAGCCTCTGATGTGCCCAAAATTTTCCTCATGCAGGAGCCTCCAGACCTCCTGGCTGATGCAGAAAGGAGCAGCTTTCAGTGGAAAGCAGGAACTGGAGAGGACTTTGGTAGATCAGACACATGGTCAAAATGTGGCACCTAATTCACTCAGGACAGGTTTATATCCCCTTCCACATGGCTGCCACTAATGATGGGCTTTAAATAAACAAGCAAATGCTGGGCAAATGGGAGGGACTTCCCTCTGACATCATACAGCATTGCCTGCGATATTTCTTCTCTGACTCTCCCTCCACCCATCTCCCATTCCCATCTGGCAGGTTATTTCCATCCTGCTCCCTTTTCCCACCAACAATGTGTCCAGCAGCACCCCCACCTGTGGAACGACGAGGTGTGAACGGGAAATCTTCTGGTGCAGTGCCACGAGCTGCCGTTCCAGAAGCACCAGGAGCATCTTTTCAAACCCTCCCTTTCTGGTGCTTTGCGCCTACATTAGTTTAGGGTGATTACATCCACCACAAATTGATCAGAGCAGAGATGCTTCATCTGAGTTCGGACGTGGTGCCGGGTGATGGTTTGAACTGGGGGGCATCCACTTATCAGAGCGATGATTCGGGGCTGCCCCACGCTCTGGGAACACCCTCTCTGCTGCCACAGCCGCTGTTTTCCGGTATCTCCGGTCTCAAATTCCCTCCACGGGCTCCAGGGCTGGAGGAGCGCTCTGGCAGGGGCTGCAGCCCCCCGGGACAGGGATGGCCCACGGAGGGACAGACACTGGTTTCTCCCCGGGGAGCGTGGCGGCTGGAAGGAGGTTTCGGGGCATTTGCACGGAGGGGTGACAGTCCCCGTTTGCTGCCCGGGCTGTGGTGTGTCCCCGCGGCCGCGCCCACGATTCGCGTCCTTCGGGCTCCCTCTGCTGGGAACGCGCGGGAGCTCCGGCGAGTCCCGCAGCCGCGGGGCCACCACGGGCCAGCCCCGGGCCCCGCCGGGATGGGGCTCCCGGGCAGGGCAGGCATTCGCCCGCACCCCCGTGCTGGCCCGGAGCCGTGGGGATCGCGCTGTGCCCGCCCAGTGCAGCCCCCGGGACCCCCAAGGCTGGGCGCGGTGATGGGACACCCTGGGGATGTGCTGGGATGGAGATTCCCCGGGGAAAAGAGGGGCCTGGAGTATATCTGGGCTTGTCCATGGAGAGGTGTGCGGGATTTCCTGGAAAATGGCAAGAAGGAATATGAAATGAGGGAGAAGGGATGTAAAATCTGGAGAGAAGGTTTGCATGTGGCAGAGAGCCTCTCTTGAGACTTGGGGGGCAGAGCAGATTCCCCTCCAGTCCCTTCATATCTTTCCATGTCTGGCCACTTGTGGTCATTTATTTTCCTCCTTTCCCTTGCCCAGGGGGCGTGGGGGATTCCTCACCAGGTCAGCAGGTACTTGACCCTTCAATGTAGTCACAATTTGGGGGTGGCCAGAGCAGGTGGGGTACAGCGATGGGGTTGATGGTTTGGGGAGGCAGCACTGATGGCTGAACAGGAGATCCAGACAATGGGCAGGATTTTGGGAGACTTGGGGTGATGGGAGTGGGACATAAAACCCTTTGGTGTTCGGGACAGCCTGGGAAAGCAGCGCTGCCGAGCTTGGTCTCTCCACCAGGGAAGGGGACAAGGGGTTCGTGGAAGTGTCGTGTGTCCACACGATGGCACCAGACCCGGAGCAGTGTCCCCAGCCATGGTGGCATGGCAGGACCCTGTCCCCAAGCGTTAGAGCTGTGTGATCCTCTACCGGGGAGCGATGATGGCTTTTTTGGCAGTGCCCCACTCAAGGGTAAGAGCTGGGCAACAGTTCCCTGCCAGCAGCTCCTCTCAGCACCCCTCCAGCTTTGGATGTTCCTGCTTTTGCTCCAGGTGTAAAACAGGACAGAGGTGTCTAAAACGTGATCCTTGTTTCTCTGCTTCATCCCCCGGGTTCATCTTGTGTCTCCTCTCTACAAGCCTCACCTGGCTCAGGTGTGCACAGAGCTGCCCTGCCTGGCAGGGAATCCCTGTGCCAGGGGCAGAGCTTCCCACCTTGCCACCCTCCAGACAAACCACAGCCCCCCACCCTGGGAATGAGGGAGGCAGTGGGTGGAGGAGGTGGATGCAGGGGAGCTGGAGCTTGGGGATCCTGCCTTGTCCTCAAGCAGCTGACAGGGCACCTGGGGGCTGCTCAGTGCGGATCAGGATTCCTCGCTTGGGGTCTGGCAGATGGGGGCTTTGACCATCCTGTTCTGTCCCACAATGGTCTGGGTGAGGAGCAGGAGCCAGGCTGGAGCCACCACAGAGGGATTGGGAGCATAAGGACTGCAATAATGGTGACCCTACAAATACCTGGGTCAAACCACAGGCTCTGTGAGGGTCCCGCTGGATCCTGCACAGGCTCAGTGCCAGCAGGACTAACCCCCAAACCTCTCAGTGGGCAGTCAGGCTCTCCGCAATCCCCAGTGCAGCCCTTTGCTCTGGATTGGCTGCTGCAGGCCAGGATTCCCTTGGCTGCTTTACCTGATGACCTCTTCCCTAGGGAAACAGGATATCCTTCCTGTCCCTTCACTGCAGCCAGATTTTCCCGAGCCTCTCCCCGTAAGGTACCAGAGGATCCTATTAGCACAGGATAAGGCCCCCAGAGACGACTT
Organism: Pachycephala philippinensis; assembly: GCA_013397055.1. Classification (NCBI taxonomy): domain Eukaryota; kingdom Metazoa; phylum Chordata; class Aves; order Passeriformes; genus Pachycephala; species Pachycephala philippinensis. The sequence continues at coordinate 637,946 of VWZT01000177.1, forward strand.
TGGAGAGCCCAGAGTTGGCTCAGGGTCCCTCAGATGGAGCTCCTGCTCCTGCTCTGCCCACGTGCTTTGGCAGGGTGCATGGGGGCTTTCTGCTGCTCTCAGCTTCACCTGCTGCCAAGTTTCCACAGGCTTGGTGCAGAGTTTTCCTTGTGGTCTCCGCAGTGATCCAGGAGGTCCAACAGAGCAGCAGTGCACACAGTGCTCCCTGTGCCATCGGGAGGACAGGAACGTGTCCCAGATGGGGCTGTGAGCCCCCTCCACCCCCTGCTCCATCCCCCAGCCACAGCTCCAGCCAGAGCCCTCGTCTCCACAACTCCAGCAGAAAGCCTTTGCCTGCTCCTTCCCCAGCTGCCCCTTTCCCTGGGGAGTCACCCAAGCTCCCCATCCCCATGTCCTCCATCCCTCCGGAGTCCCGCAGCCCCCAGCCCTGGGAAGCTCAGCAGCTGTTGGACCAGCAGCGAGCCAAGATCCCGTCACAGCAGAGACGATGCAGCCTCACACTCCTCCGTCTGCCCGCCTCCATCTGCCAGCTCTTGTCCTACATCTTGCCTGGCAGCGCCATGTGAGCGGCATCTGCCCCTTCCCATCTCTCTGTCCTCTCCATCCGGCCTGTGCAGGATGGACATTTGGCTCAGACGTCTCCACAAAGCTTTGGAAATAACACAGAGGCTGAGGGCTCACCGGGGCAAGGGAAGGCACTGCAGGACACACGGTTTGGCCAAACCCAGGGTTTCACCAAGAGATGCTATTAACCCTGGGAAACTCCTTTCCCACTCAGCATTCTTAGGAGGGCTCAGGCTGCATGTCCTGGCTTTCCCCATCTCCCTCTCTCCAACCAAGCTGGCTGCTGCCTGCCCGGCATGGCTCTAAGTAGCTTTGGCTAAATCCCCATCCGGAGGAAGCTGCTAATCCCTGTGGCTTCGTGGCCAGCAGGATCACCGGAGTGGGCAGCAGCCTTGGGGGGTGGCAGGGTGGAGGGATGGGGCAGGTCCCCAGGGAAAGGGGCAGTGAGGGCACATGCCCGCAGGAGCATGAGCAAAGCCACCGGCTGTGATGGTGCCTGGCCTGGCCGGGCTCCCAGAGCCAGTGGCAGGACAGGAGCAGGGATTTGTGCCTCGGAAGGAGCAGCTCCATCGCTTTCCATGGAGCAGATGTCAGGGCTTAGGAATAAATCGCCTCCAGCAGGAATGCTGGGGAGATGTAAAACCCACGGCCCCCAGTAGCCGCGGGGACTGGGACCAGAGCAGAAATCGGGCTGCAGCACCGGGACGTGGCTGAGCCCCGCCATCGCCCCCATCCCTCCCGTGCCCACTCCCCACGGAGCCCCGCCCCACCGCTGCCGGTTTCCACGGGGAAGAGCGTTTCCCGTGGAACGAGAGGACGTTCCCGACGCGGGCAGCTTNTCTTCCTTTAACATCTTCTGCTGTTCCTGATTCAAAAAGAAAACAAAAAAAAAAAAAAAAAAAAAAAAAGGCAGCTTTATTTTCCTTTTTTTTCACTGTTTTAATGCGAAGCTTTTGCTGTTCCCCTGGGACGACGCCACCCTCCCCGCCTTCGTGCCCGCCCCCCGCCCGGGGGTACGTGGGGGGAGCTCTCCGGTCCCGGGACCGCCCCCCGGCCCCGGGGGAGGCCCCGCATCCCCCCCACCCCCCCAAAACCGGCCGTCGCCATGGCG
>VWZT01000177.1:660088-689023 GCA_013397055.1 Pachycephala philippinensis
GCGCCTCCCGGCTCCAACTCCTTGCCGGTGCCCGGCCCCTCTCCAGCCGCCAGCCCTCGCCTCGGGGCTGCCCTGGCCCCCCCGGTTCTATCCCGTGGTTGTAGCTGGTTTGGGGTTGGTTGGTTTTTTTCGGGGGGAGGGTGTGTTGTCCGGGGAGCTGTGTTTTTCCAGCTCGTCGGCAGGGGGTATGCTTGTACCGAATAATCCAGCTCTTTTGTCCGGGATGCTGGCCCCCATCCCCATCTCCATCCCCATCCCCATCCCCGTCCCGGTCCCGCTCGGGGCTGCAGACAGGCAGGGGCCCCGTGAGCTGTCAGACCCCGAGGCCAGCGGAGAACCTGCCCTTGCCGACACCAGCCCTGGCACGACGGAGGGAGCTGCTGCTGGGTGCACCCCACGGGGTGATGGGCGAGAGAACAACTCTCTTCACTCTGTCCCATCCGCTGGAAGGTGTTTCCAGCCCCACAAGAGCTGCTATAAAGGGCACTGGCAGGAGCGGGATGTTCTGGGACTCAGTGGCTCTGATGGAGCACATTTAGTGTTTAGGGTGGCAGGACAGTCCTGGTATGGCCTGGGATGCTCATAGTAGTGTGTCACACCTTTCCAGTCGCTGCATGTTTGGCCCAGGGTTATCTTGCCTTCACAGGCTCTGGGCATGTGATTGACCCAGCTACAGAGAGAAAAACTTTGCTAAATCCCACCCTGATGGGAAAAATTTCCAGCCTCAGCATGCTTCAGCCTTGGCACTTCGTTGTTCCAGTCTTGAGTCCGAAGTGTTCCTGACCAGTTTTCCTTTAATAATTTCTGGGGTTTGCATGTGAAGCATCACCCCTCGGTGCTGGGTACACCTTCTGTCAGGAGCAAAGCTATGGGGGTGGGACAGCAAGCAGTGTCCATGTGCAGCTGGGAATTGTGCAGGTGCAGGGACATGCAGGGCAGGGCAGCTCCAAGGCCCTGCTCAGACAGGATGGATGTTCTGGGCATGGCTGCACGAAGGGGAGGACTCAGTGAGGAAGTCAGGGGTCCTGGCACAGGCAGGAGGACGAGTGCCTCTGGGAACACCAGTCCCAATCCACTCATTTCCTGTGAATTTCTGCTTGCACTGGGCTTTGTTCACAGGGCAGGGGGCGAATGCCTCACCAGGGCCCCAGCCCATCCTCTTTGCTCCACTGCCAAGCTCCAGGCCCTGGGCAACAACATGTCAGGACAGAGAGCCATGAGCAGTTCAGTAATGACCTCCCTTGTTGATAATTGGAAAGCCAAATTAAGTCGGTGACTCCACTCTCAATACCGTGCTGTGTGGCTGCCGTCCCATGTCCTCAGGAAGAATTTCACCAGGCAATGCCAGTGGATATGGAGTTGGATGCTGTGGCCTCTTCCCCTCTCCACACATCTTCTGTTGGAATTGTCTGACTCTGCCAGGGCAGCTGGTACCCTCTGGCAGGGGCAGGGGGGAAACTGAGGCATAGAAGTCAGTCTGGCATCTGTGTCAAGACTGCTCACCTACCAAAAAAAAGTTCTAATTCAAAGCCAGGATCCAGGAGGCCTCAGCACTGCTCTTGCCCTCCAACCCCTGTACTGGTTTCCAAAGGGCTCATCCGCACACTGTGAGGGACCCACACCAAGGGCAAGCTGGCTCTTGAGGCTTCTGACAGAGGGGCAGACCGAGCTGTGGCGAGTCCACCTTGAAGATCAGTGGGTATATAGAAAAAAAATAAAGCTACATCACACACAGGCTGCATCCAGGCTCTGTTTCTTTGATTTCTCTTTTCTTTTCTTATAGGGAACCTGACCTGACTCTGGATTTCTGCTGTTCCTTTGCAGGTAGGTAAAACCATAGAGGGGATTGTGATCAGGCTGGCTTCAGAATTAACCCCAGACCTGAACAGTCTCCGTTAGCAGTGCTCAGGGCTCCTCGACAGACAGTGCTAATGATGACACAGCATTGTGCTCACAACTTGTTAAAACCCAGACTTTAACGAGATTGCCGTGTATTTAAACCCACGCAGCCCTATCACAGTGCCCATATGTGGAACCAGACCTGCTCAGAAGCACATCTGAGAATTCCTCGTGGCTACACAAGTCTCCAGGCTGCCAGCACTGGCACAAGTGGGACAAGGCATGGTGGGTACTGGGTGTTGGAAGGGTTCTGGGCTCTGCTTGGGTAGCGATGCAGGCAGGGAAGGATGGCATGTTGCTTTGGGATGCCCTGTCCATCCCCAAGGCTCACCTCACTGCTTAAACTTTCCCAAGGCTTTTGGAAGTCGCTGCTCAACTCAGGCCATGCACATCAAGTTCACCCTTATCCATGCATGGCCCAAAATGGGCTGGATCCCGAAGGAGACATATGCCACCAAATCCAGCTGCCTTTTTCTCTCTTGGAGATAAATCCCTCACAACAGCCCAGGCAACGGGGATAAAACAAACACAAATACTGAGCAGGGAAAGTTTGGCTGCCCAGACTTTTTGCCTGGAGCTGGCTGGAGCATCCTGGCAAAGCAAATGCTCCCACTAGACTTTGTTCCAGTTTTCATGTGAAGCCCCCTTTTTTATTAAACAGGGTCCTGGCGAGTTTGCTTCGCCGCCCATCGGAGCAGCCCTGCGGGGCCAGGCTGGCTGCAGGAGGGAGATGTGGAGCCAGAAAGGCCTGACCCCACCCCAGCCCTTATTGCTTCTTTCAGCGAGAAGTGTAACAGCATCACGATCCTTGGTGACATCGAGGGCTATTTGTCATTGGGAGAAATGCACTGGCAGGCGGCAGGAGGAGAGCCAAAGGCTACAGCAAAGCATGAGGCAGGCATGGCTCCAGCATCCCAGCACCATGTGCTGCCAGTGCTCGGGATCCTGCCTTCTCTGCCCTCGTGGACTTGGGCATGTGTCAGGCAGGGCTCTGCCTGCACACGGTGCCACACACGCACATGCCCCGCCTCCATCGGGAAACCACAGGTGAATCCGGCAGTCTGGCTGCTTGTCCTCAGCTGAGAGGGGCAACTAAACCAGAGCTGTTGGACCATGGGAATGTGGTGACGCAGCAAGGAGCTGGGGCTGGCATCATGTTTGGGACAGGCTTCTCTGTAGTACCAGCTCAGCTGTTCCTCTGCCTGCAGCGATGTCTTCCCAGGGACCGCAGCTTCGCAGATGTTGCACTGATGGAGTGAGATTCCTCCTCTTCAACACACTGCAGCCAGGTGCTTGTTCAGGCAGCCCTAGCTTGCAATAAATTTGAAGCAGGGATTCAAAGCTGAAATAGCTCTTCTGAAATCCTCCCTAAACAATGGGAGTAAGAGTCAGGTCTGATCAGGGATTTTCAGTCAGACCCTGGACCAGAATCCAACTCCACCCACTGTTCTGAGGGATTACAAGGCTGAGGCAGACAGGAAATCAGTTTCAAGATGGTCTTTCATGTCCCATGCACTCCTGGGACTGGGTTCAAGAAGCCATGACAAAAATTCAATAGAAAGGGGTTGGTTTGAAGTTTGGGGTGGGAGATGAGCAAGAGCTGGAGCCCAGGAGGGAGTCTGGCCACAAGCCCTGGTCCTGCTCATCCCTAGTCCAGCCCCTCTGGGATGAGCTCTCTGCTCTTAACCTGACAGCTGTCTTGCAGATCACTTAGCAACAAGCATGTGTGAAGCATTTGTCACATTGCAGGTGCGCATCCAGGTCTGGACACGAGCTCCAGTCACTGCTCCTGTTTGTTCCCTGGCATGGCTCTCCTCCTGTTGTTTTTAAGCAGTGTGGATGAGGCCACTCACCAGCCTCTCTGTAATGTGCACACGTGTTCCTGTGCCTTCAGCAGCTTCTCCTGGGCTTTCCTCCTGCTCCACTTAATTAGGCACCGAGGGAGAGGGACAGTAACCAACAATTAGGTGAGCTGGAGAAGTGCCCTGGTTTTCTGGCCTCGCTGCTCTGAGCACCTTGGGAACTACTTTCCCCCGAGACAGGAGAAGGAGAGGGAGGGAGCCAAGGCTCTCAGAAAGATGGAGCAAAGCAGCATCAGCTGAGAAGAGCAGGCAGTGGGTTAAATTGTGCAGGCATGATGGGATGAGGCAGGAGAGTCCCTGGGAAGGAGTGAGCCAATGGGTTTTGATCCTGGCTCTGAATCAGTGGGGTTATAGGATTGTCATTGGACATCTGGATGGAGGAATGTCCTCATGCTACATTTATTACACGGGAAGTGCTCAGGAGTGACAGGTCAGCGTGGCTGCCTGAACTTGACTCTGTGGTCCCTTGTCACTGGCATGGTCAGCTTATGTGGCTGTGATGTCCCGAGAACTGGCTCTCACCCCTGGAGCTTGTGAGGTTTGTCCATTCATAACTGTTCTGTGATCACAGTGGCATCCCTGGGGAGGGATTACATCCTCTGCCGACTGTGTGCCTGGCCCAGTTGGAAACAGTTCCGAGCAGCCTCTGCCTCTCTTTCTGTTGCCAATTCAAGGCCTTGGAGCTAATCTCTGGTGTCGCCAAGAGATCAAGTCTTGGCCCTGCTGGCAATGGTGTGATCCCAAAACATTTCAGGAACAGAGAACTTGAGATGCTGAGCCAGACACTGAGCTCCTGGAGAAGACAAAAGGGGATGGGGGATCTGACTGCATCCAGGTGAGTCTGTGAGTCAGTGAAGGCTGTGTGGGTGATAGACAGCTGCCCCAAAGTGACCAGGAAATGCAGTGGGAACCAGCTAACGTGCAGCAGTCTAAGGCTTGGAGCATCCAGCTGCTCTCCTCACTGGCTGGGAGCTACCTGAGAGGTGCTGCAGGAGCCCCACAAATGGGCTGCTGCAGGAGAGGAAGAGGATGCTTGGAGCCCTGGTACCCACACCCCACTAGAAGACTAAGTGATCAGAGACTTTCTTGGTCCTGATCTCTCTGAAAGGTTCAGTGTTGGCCTTGCCAAGGCCAGAGCTGTCTCTACATCTTACCAAGAAATTCCTGCCAAGACGTTATTTGGCCAAAGTCCTGGAGGCAGGATAAATCAGTCTGGATTTGCAAACCCCAGGCAAGTGGCTGTGTGTGTGCTCAGACACACCCCCCCAAGAGCAGCCGTTCCTTATCTGCATCCGCCTCTGCCAATCCCCCTGCGCTCAAGGTTGTCTCAGCCCTTACTCCTGCTCCTGGCTCGGCTCCCTTAGCTTCAAATTCCATTAGGCTTCAGCAGCATCCTCTCAGGGGGCTTTTGAGGAGGGTTGTGCCCCATTTCCACTCAACTAGGGAGCTCTGGCAAGTGACACAGCATCCAAGGAATGCATGCAATAAAAATCACTCATTTGTCCCCATAGCAAATGGCCTGGCAGTGGCAAGAAACTGCTCTCCCATCCACAAAGCACATGCAGCTCCTCATGGGCTGACTCTGCCTTCTCTTTCTCTTAAACTGGTTGTGCATCCCCAGGTCCATATTCCCTCCAGCTAAGGTCACTGGATATGAAAGTCCCATCCCTGCTGCTGTGGAGGGGAGAGTTATGCATTGCTGCTGTTGAGCTCTGCCTCGCAGGGAAACCCCTGGTGAGGTGGAAGATCCTGTACCTGCCAAATTTTTCCCTGGAAATGTGATATGAAATGATCCACAGAACTGGTCCCGTGTCACTGCTTGGCTTGGCTGTCACTGCTGGCGCCTCTGACTCCACTCATCCCCTGGGCTGAGTCCCAACTGTCCGTGCATAATGCCACCAGCAAATGAGTGACAAGGGGCGCAGGTCCAGCCGTGCAGAATGAGAGGCGCTGGGGGAAGGCTGAAGGAGAGGAGTCCGTCCGGGTGAGACGCATCGATCGCCTGTTATCTGATACATTATTCATAACCAACCTGGGCTGCAGCTCAGGAGAAAGTGGTGAGCACGCAGTTCTCCTTGGGAAATACGCCCGTGAGAGGTGAAGAGCCCTCAGCTCCAGCTCATCAAACACCCTGCTAGGCAGTCATAACATACCTCCTTTTGCTTTTTGTGCCCACATCCACTGTGCTCATGGCACCAAAGACTGGTCAGTGAGTCCCAGCACCCGCTGTCACATCGTACCAGAGAGTGTTTCTATCCAGGATTGTTTTCTCTAAGGGCAGAGCAGGTTCTCTTTGCTGGGACACCCCAGTCCTTGTCACAAACATATGTGACTCCACTTTGACCAGCAAGTTAAGGATGTTCTGCTTCCCAGCCTGGACATGAGCACGGCACTGAGCAGCTGGGGATGTGGGCCCCATCATTCTTCCCCAGGGTGAGGTAATGGTGACAGAGAGGAAGGCAGGGGCACACAATGAGGACATGGCTTCATGTCGGGTATCGTTCAGTGTAGGAGTCCCAGCCTGGATGGGTGCAGTCCCAGGGCTGATCGCATCTGGAAGACTTTGGAGAGGATACTAAAGAAGGGACCTTCCTCCCAAAATGTCCAAGCAACCAATGCACCTGGAAAACCCATCCCTGGCCAGCTGGGGTTCCTCTGAGAACCTGGTCCTGTTCCAGTGGGGTGCAACATTCACATGGACTTCAGCCCAGCTGTCTGGGGGACCCGTGATCAGGGCAACGAGGCACAGTGGTGTGACAGCAGCATCACCCGTGGGACCTGCTCCCCACCACTGCAGGATTCCCTTGGGAAGCAAGGCAGTTGCGTGTTCCATGGGACAATCCACTCGCTGTGGCACTTGGCATGATGCCACCACACTGCGGAGGGACTGTGGCTGGGAAGAGACGCTGGGCTGGGGTGTGTCAGGCTGGAAGTACTCTGGCATTTGGGCTAGGGAGGGGTTCTAATGGGGAAAAATGAGGTTGTGAGAGGCATTAAGGACAGCCACACGCTACATTTTGAGAGGCGCTCTTAGAGATGCCTGGCTCTGGGTTTTACACCCTTCTGCCCATAGAAGCAGGCCCATGAGGTGGGGGGGGCCTCACACCCACCCCTCCAACCCCACAAGCATCCTCTGTGATGCTGCTTCTCTTCCTGAACCCACTTCTTCCCGTTCCCTGCACCCAGGGATGTGCTGCCTTGCCTCTCCAGAGGCTGCAAATAAACCAGCCAGGCCTGGGACACCGGCTTTCTCCCTGGAAATATCACTGCTGTAATTCCCAGCAGATCTGAGGTCGGTTCCATATGGCTGTGGGCTCCCCGCTGCCCGGCTCACAGCCTGCCCAGCCCGCTGCCTCGCTGCTTCTCCCTGGTGCAATATGGCACCTCAAAGCCCAGCGCCAGCACTCAGGGATTAGCTCTCTTTTTTCTCTTGTTGCTATTGCTTTATTAGCTAAACCTAACGAGGCAGCATTTGTGCTGGCCCTTGAGGGCAGGTGGCCAGGATTTATGACTGCAGCGCTGCCGGGTGACCTGGAGTAGAAACGGGCATTCAGTGCCGGGGAAAAGGGACCAGCACCCGCATCCCTGGGGATGCCGGGAGGACTGGGACAGCTGCTCTGCCCAGCGACTTTTGCCGATGCCGTGTTTGCACCGAGGGAGAGCTCCCGTGGTCCGGGGGTATTCGCTGGCATCGCGCACGCCGGAGCTGGCAAGGATGCTGTGCCATGCTGAGAGAGCACCCGCATTGCGAGAGTCACAGCTGGCACGGGCACGGCGCGGCTCTGAAGGGGCATTTCACTGCTCAGACGGCCGCTGTGCATGAAAAGGGCATTGTAGGGGAGCGTGTGTGGCTGGGGAGCAGCTGGCGTTGGCAAAGCATCGCCGCGTCTTAAAGGGACACAAAGACCACTGCCTCCTTCCCCAAAGGGTATTTTGAAGCTGGGTCGGGGGGTGGGGGAGAGGGCAGGAGATTGCTGGGAGGGTGGGCAGTGGACATCACTTTGGAGGGTGGGCAGTGGACATCACTTTGGTGCTGTGAGCACAAAGGGGACAGACACACAAGTCCTGGCTGTGATTTGGGGCAGGTAGGTCCCTGCTGTAAGTACCCAGTTTGTGGCATGAACAGGGGAGGTGCTGCCCCGTGCCACTTCCCACCAGGTGCCCTGGGGTGTTGCACCCCCAGAGTGGCGACCCCAGATCTGCCCAGATGGTGAGGATTTACTAAAAACCCCTTTACTCCCCTTCTTCTAAGCCAGTCACAGGGAGCCCCTGGCCATGTTCCGTTGCAGAATCAGGGCATCTGCCCCCACAGCTGCCCCCACCCCTGCTGTGCCCGCGCTGTGAACACCCCTCCCGTGCCCTGCCCAGGGGTGCAGCATTCCCCCGTACCTGTCTGCCTAGGCCTGGTTCACACCAAGGGATCACAGAAGTTTCGTCCTGAAACTGGTTTTTGAACGGGCTCGGCTCACCCAGCGTGAAGAGCAGGACGGGCAACGCTTTATTTCAGGCGGCGGCATAAATCAGCCCATGGCTGGTGTCGGGCTCTGCCAGACGTTCCCCTGGGGAAGCGAAGGCAGCCGCAGGGGATGTTTCTCCAAGCCCGAGTTTGCAGCTTGGGGCCTGAGTACAAATCCACGGCCACGTTCAGGTTCAAAAAAGGGACCAGGGACACACAAGGGACATGCAGGACCCTCCGGCAGCAGAGGAGAGCAGCCAGCTGGATGCTATGATGTCTCAGCTCACCGCTGCCAGCTTTGCTGGAGCCAGTTTGCCAAAACAGGGTGCATAAAGCGGCTTGGGAACGCTTGGAAGGAGGCACGACTTCCTCTGAGAAAGGACCAGAACGAGACAGGGACTGCAGGAGAGTCGGGAGGCAGCGGGGTGCAAGGGAAGGAGCCACAAAGACAAAAAGCACTTGGAAAAGTCCTCGGCAGCCAAACCCACGAGCCCAGACACGCCGCAAAGCACCTCTCACTTGGGAGCTGCTGCTTGAAAAGAGCCTTTGAGGAAAAGCTGGGGAGCACAAACACGTTTCTCCTCCTTCCCCTGGAGGGAAAGCTCCCACTCCACATCAGGGTGCTGCACCCTACGTGGAGGAGGACACCAGCTGGGGGGCTTGTCACAGCATCCTCCATTGGGAAGGGGGGGCTGGGGGTGAGCATGAGAAGTGGGATCCAGACTTTCCAAGCAGAGCGAAGGGGGGATTCTACCTTGCTGCCTACCCTGCTGCCGTAGCGGTGCTGCCGGAAGCGGGGGGAGAGGCTCGGGGTGGCCGCCTCGCCCCCTCCCCNGCGGGAGCGGGGACACGGGGGGACACAGGGGGACAGGGGACAGGTTCCCAAAGCCCAGAGCAAACCTCACTGCCTCCCGAAACAGGAACCCTGCCACTGCTCCGCAAAGGGTGAGGTGGTGTGCAGCCTACATCACTGCATTCCTGCGTCCCTGCCCCGCCAAGTGTGAGGCGGTTTGCATCCCTGCTTCCCCGCATCCCTTCTTCCCTGCACCCTTGCATCCCTGGCCCGTGAAGGGTGAGGTGGCTGGCAGCTTGCATACGTGCCCTTGGCAGGTCCTGCCCTAGCGCCTCCAGCCTTCGTATTTCCTATGGATCCTCCAGAGCTGGGTGAGGCTCGGAGGGGCACTTCAAGGATGTTCTGTGGAGGGAACAGCTGTGATGTCCACATGGATGAAGAGACATCAAGGGGAGATGATAGAAGGTTAAACTACTATCCCAAGTGTCAGGGAAAAGGTGAGGAGGGGTGACAGTTCCTGCTGCCTCCGACAGAAAAGCCATTGGGGCAGCAAATGAAGACTGAAGGTGGAGAAGCGAAATGGGCGGTGTAGGTCACTCAAGGACTCCCTGCAGGACTCCCTACTGCAGAAAGAAAAATCCATGGAAGTCTGTTAGATACAAAAGCTCAGACATCCCTGTGCTGACAATGGTCAGAGGTGAGAGGACCATGGTCCATCCTGTGGTTCCTGCTCCTGCACTGCTCCCTGCACACCTGAGAGACATCCAGGCTGGCTACCATGGGGCAGTGGTGGAGACAGATCTCTGGGCTGTCCTGCTTTACCTCTCTTCCCTTCTTGCTCAGTCTGGAGTAAGAAAAATTAAAAGCTAATATGATTTTCTGTTTTGTTTTTCTTTTTGTTCCTAAAAGAGAGCAGTTGCTTCTACCCAGGAATACCTGTCCCATCTGGCTTCCGAGTTGCTCATTTTCATTGCATGAGCAAAGGACCAAGAAATAGACCATAAAAATAACTGCCTACAGCTGAACCTCTCTGGGAAGCTGGGATACACAAAGGAGGTGGATTTAGGGGAAGCCGGTGACATAGGATCTAGGCTATAAACCACCTCCTTCTGCTGCAGGGACAGAGGCTGTGTTCGTGCAGAGGAATGATTGGTGCTGTAATTCAGATGCTCCTGCAATTGTAGAGTGTGTCAGCGCTGGGAAATCCCCAAAGCTCATCGCCAGATTAGGAATTAGCTGCAGATTGTAGTGAGATGGATTGGCGTCATGGCATGGTACCCTTCGGCAGTCCCTCAGAGCTGCTCCTGGTGCTGTCTGATGCCATCGGTCTCTGCTGCCTATGGGAAGGAAACACTGGGGAAAGAACCAAAACAAGCGGATGAGGAGCTGGCCCTGTGCCCTCAGACTCTGTCCTGATCCCGATGGTCTGAGCCCTGAGCTGATTACCAGCAGCTTGATCTCTCCTCTAATGTCACAGCCTGGTGCCCATGCAGGGCTGCGCGGGGGGAGCTGGTACACCTGGCTGCCAGCTTTTATGGATGCAGTTGTTTCCAGCCTGGCTTTGCTGGCTCTGCATTGTGTTTCTCACCTTCCCCAGCAAAGAAGTGCACAGGGCAGGGAGAGAGAAAGCTTCATGCTAAGCCACCCTCCCCTGCCAGCCTGTGTGCCCAGGCAGCCTGGCAAGCCTTTGGCTGGCAGCCTGAAGGCCAGGAGTTACCAGCATTGCTCAGGAGTGAGAAAGGTCTCCTGGGGACAGCACTGGGGTGACAGAGGACACCATGGGAAAAGCCACTTTGCAGAAGGCAGCGCTTGGGAGGACAAGAGCTCGTGTCACAGCAAGGGAGTGGCACACTCGAATGCAGGTTGTGTGTCCCCTCCAAATGAGAGCCCTCTCAGCTCTGTGATCCCCTTCATCCTCCTGTCCCTCTCCCAGGGCTGGGACACAGAAAATATTTTTTGCATTTTTCCTTGCACTACTGCTGGCAGAAAATTTTTCCGTACAGGAAACTTTGCAAAAGTCCTTGGGGACACACTGGAGGGGGTAGGGAGGGCTGTTTGACCCCAAAGCAGAAGGATCCCACAGAAGGACAAGCAGAGTATCCCACATGTGGGCTCTGGAGCCCCAAACTGCCATCTCTGTTTGCAGAAGACAACCCTCAGCCCAGGGCTGCCAGCCTTTCCTGACAAGCCAAGGCACACCAAGCGTAGCCAGGCTGGGATCTAAATCATAGCTTCCCAACTGCCTGCACACAAGGGAAGAGTGGAGGATGCTGCTCTGCTCCTCTCTGTGCTCCCCTGGTACCCCTGAGCTGCCAGGAGATGCTCTGGGCTTTTCCTCTCCCTAGTGTTTATCCCTCCAGCTGACTGCCTGTAGCTCCAGGTGAGCGCCCATCACCTTGGCCTCCTGGCTGCAGGGCTGTGAGGTTCCCACGCATCCTTTGCCAGCTCAGTGACTTCTCCTGGAAATTACACCTTTTTCTTGTCCGTTTTCTTGCCCCACAGTCTGGCCAGATGAGTGTTAAACACCACCCACACTTCATGCTCCCTGTGCCACAAGGTGCCCAGGGTGTCTGGTCCAGCACTGCGACACCCCAGGGACCTCATGGATTTGAGACCCTCTGGGCACTCAGAAAAATGGTGCCACAGGCACTTGGAAAAGAAAGATTATACTTATAGAAGGAGAATTAAAGTCTGGGGCTGAGAGCTAAAAACTAAACAGAGATACTTAAATAGCCCAGGAGCTATAGGACATGCTGTGGTTTCTCGTGGAAGAAAGGATGTAGTTGTGAGGCCTGGTGGAATTTTGAAGTCGTCTGATAACTCTGTTGATGTTAACACATAGCAGAATGGTGAACAACCTACTGGATTGTTCAGAGAAATTACACCAGGGCGAACACCATTCTGAAGATCTGGCACATCTACTAGTTAAAAAAACAAAGAGTGAAGGTTGCTGAAACTGTAGGTAATAATCTGACATGAAAGGAACCACAAAGGACACAAAATAACATGACTTCGGACGTCGTTATGACAGATACAGATGAATTAATTGCTGGGCTGGAAGGCAGTGGTTGTCCTGATTGGTTGACCTGATTCTGCTTGTTCTGGGCAAAAAAAAAGCTGTTCTGTCTCATTTAAGTGTGGTGATCCATAGGGTTAATTTTTCCAAAGCTGAAAGTAGAAGAGGAATTCAGATTAGGAGGAATAATTTAGGAAAAATGTGAGAAAATATTGTGAGCTCTTCAGAAAGAGTTTTTCATAGGTGGCAGGTCACAGTGCAAACAGAGAGGCAATGGGTTTGGCTACAAGCCCATTCTGATTCAGTGGCAAATTGGAAACCAAAGAGCTACAGATGACAACTGGAAGGGAAGGAGGACACTAAAAATCAGTCAATAAAGTGGAAACTCAAGATATTGATTACAAATGCTAAAAAAAAAAAAAAAAAAAAAAAAAAATACAAGTAAAAAAATCCATACTGGGCAGGGGTGAGGACAACAAGAGAAGTGCAGGTAGATGGAGAAGAAAAGAAGTGACAGCATTGATACAGTCTCCACCTAACATCATGGAGATGGTAAAAAACTGACAGTGTAAAAGGTTTTGTGCTCAGTAAGTAATTCCAGGAGGGGATATACTTGTATCAGATGAGATATCATACAGACCACTAGAATCTTGGACAGATATTAGAGCACATACAGAAGTAAACTCACAAGCCCAGAAGAGTCCTTGGAGAGCTGGCAGAAGTGTCCTGCCCTACTAATCCTTATTTGCAAGAAGATCAGAGAAATGCTAATATTTTGCCAGAATTTCTAAAAAAGGCAAATGAGATCACTGGATAAATCAGACCTGTTAACCTGGCATCATGCAAAATAGTGGAAGAGAATCTGAGCATTAACCAACACGGAGCTAACAGAATAGAAATAATGAATTGTCCGGTTTTTGTGGCAACAATGTTTGGGTTTGGGGCGAGAAAGTCACTGCGTGACCACAACGTTGTTATTGTGAACATTTTGACTGAGAACTCTAAGATACAATAGGATAAAGTATTTCCTACAGGAATGACCTCTGTTGATACATGGGAATCTTCCCCACAGAAAGGTGGATGCTCCTGAATCCTTCTCACGGCTGATAATGCTGGCGCATGGCGGAAGGACGGGTAGTGAGATAAGGACATCACAGTCCTGCTCAGTGGTTTGTTACTTCGGTGAACTCAACCCATTCAAACAAAACATCTTAGCAAGTCAAATGCAAGGAGGAAGGAGCAAATTGAGGACTTCAGTTACTGGGTGGGAGGATGGAAATGGTCAGAGCAAACAACTCAACCAGAGCTCCTCCTGTGATACGGGAGTACAAGGAGTAGCACAGGTTTTGGGTGTTTAAATGGAGAGTAATGACATGGCCGATGCAAGTCCTGCCTATGATTTTCAGTTCAATTCAGTTTTGTTTTGTTTTGTCTTGTTTTGTTTTTAATGGAGATGAAACGTGGGAGAAGAGGCAGAAAAGAATCACTGCAAGGAAGACCGAACATGGGAGAGAACGAGAGCACACATGCCTAGTCTGGTTATCTAAATGAAACAGAGATTAAGAGGTATATGAGTGCTTTCCTAAGGCCACGGGAAAGCTAATTTCAGTTGTAGACAACACCGAACACATACAGAGGAGAAACCAACAAGACAAACTCCTCAGCCTGCTGCTGACATGAGGGGCGCGTTCTAACAAAGTTAAACCTCCAGCCTTTTCTCATCGTGTTCCCAATCTCTCTGGCTTGGCAGAGGAAAGATCCCCCACAGGTGTCGGAGACCTCACCCTGGGAAACAAAACCCTCAGACACGCCCTTCGATCCCCTACAGCAATCCAAACGTACATATTCATCTCAACATACTCCAAGCAGGTATCCCACAGCACATACCTGGGATACCTAGCTCTGCTGGCCAACTTCACACTCGTATCAGTTCCGCATTAGTCGAAGCATTAGGGCCACTTAGCACATCGTTATCGGTGCTTGATCTCACAAGTGTCTTAAGGAAGGTGGTGTTCATACAGCCTGACTTTGTTAACGTCTTAGGAGAATAGGCAATGCTAAAATATCCTTATTGCTCCTTCTACACCCATTTTAATCTAGCGCCTTTACACATCGAGAGATTTATCATTTTATTGCTCCATTAACAAAATTGTCCACCATCGTCTTCATCTGAGGCCCTGTGACCCTTTTCTTTATGCTGACAAAATCCTTAACTAGGAGTTAAAGTTTTTAAAATTAAAACTCTCTCAGGAGCCTAATTACCTCCATTTCAATGCTAAATGCTTTCATATAGGCAACAAACCAAAGGCCAAATTCCAAAGCCAGGGTAAACCCACATGAGAAATGATCAGGCTTCCTCCACAAGAAGCATGATTAATCACCAGAACCAACCAGCTAATGAGAGACTCTATGGGTTTATCTTCAGATCAAGATTTGGTTCCCTCCCGGAAGAGGTGTTTGCTTTGGCATCCATTGTAGCAGTAAGTGGGCAAAACACAATGGCCTGTGGTGTAAAAGAAGCCACATGGGAGGGGTGGCCATTTTTTCTGGTCTGATCCTCCCAAAGGCACTGCACCTCCACCTGCTTCACCAAGACCCGGAGGTGAGCAAATTGGCTCCCTGAAATCAAGGCTGGGGAGACAGCTCATCCAGCCTGCCCTCCTCTCTGCCTTCAAGGGATCCCTTGATATGCAGTGTAAGGCAGTGAAGGGCAGAGAGCCAAAGTGTGGCTAACCCCAGCCCAGAGTCACCAAAGGCCTGGAAGCCTCTCTGATACATAAATCTTTGACACGTGTCTGGAACTGTCACCAACCTGAAAGACCAAACAGGGCCTTCCTTGGAGGTCACAACTTGGGGATCTTGTTCCCAATCAAAATCCTCACCCCCAGCCTGAGGGTGATCACGGTGCTCGAGGGAAGTCCCATTAGATCAGTGCTGTTCTGGTGCCTTATGGCAGCTATGCCAGCATTGTCCCCTCAGAAGCAACCCAAGATGTTGTTTTGAGATATCTTATTAACTGAGAGGTGCCTCTGGACACAGAGAACCTCCTTTTCCTTGTTACTTGGTGGAAGGTCACTAACCCAATGGGATGGGTAAAAGGTGTGAGGATGAACTGTGCACTGAAGGTGGTTTTCCCTCCTGCTTGATGATAGTGGGCATCCCAGTAATGGATGGGTATTTTAGGGGTGGCAAAATCTCACCTTCTGTTGTCACCTTGATGCAACCCTCACAAAGCTTTGGTCCAGCCGGCAGACTTCATCTTGCCCTTCTGGACATGGCCACATCTCAGGCATCTCCTCCCTTTCCCACCACCGTTTCTGGCTGCCCCAGCAGCACAGTACCCTGGGCATGAGGACTTTTGCTCTGAGGAGACAGCAGTGAGCACACAGCTTTGCCACATTTATCTCCAGCGACCCATGCCAAGCATGTCCTATGCCTCCCATACCAGCATCTCTGAGTAGGAGGCCACAGGGGCTGATGAGGGTGAATGCTTTGCCCTCGAGGCTGTTCTGGAAATGATTATTGAATCTTTGAAATGGATGCAAGCCCTTGCCTTCCAAAAGGATGGACTTCCAATAACTTTACGGAGGCGAGTTCAAGCTCTCCTTGTCTTTGGGTGCTCCATGGTGTGGGGCTGCGGTAGAACCTGAAAGCCAAAGTTAGGACCATTATTCGTTCCTTTGACCCAAAACATTTAAGGGCAACCATAATGCCCCTGGCACCTCTTCAGAAGACAGTCCAAATGGTGCAACCAACTTCTCCAAGAGGGACAGGCTGCTCCCAATCTCCCTGAAACCCTCTCAGTTTCTGTGGTCATTCATTTCTTGCTCACATGCACAGAGTAATGGGCAGGTGTGGACTGTCAAAACATAACTCCATGAACTTGCCACTCCTGGGGAGCACATGCAAATGAAACCAAAGCCATAGCACTTTGGGGAAGGTCTCCCCGATCCCACTTGGCTGCCAGGCAGGGGAACCTGGATGGGAGCAGGAGTGCAAGGTGGGGGTGGGTCAGTCTGTAGTGCTTGGGAGCAGAGCTGCCCCATGCGCCTGGAGCTGCAGCCCCACATGCTTAATGAGCACCAAATGTGCATAAAGTGAACAGAGGGAAAGCCTTTGTCAGGCAACAGCAGCAACTACCACTGCGGAAACAGCCAGAAAAGCCTTTCCCCTTAAAGTTTACTACTTTTACTACTAGCCTGGCCTGGAAGCCTTTATTGCTCCAGACAAAGCTGCGACTTTGCTCTCCAGCCAGCCAATGAGAAGCATCAGAAAACCTGCATCCACGTATATAAGCCTGGTGCACCTTTGTGTGCATTCCTCGGCGTGTGGGTGCCCGTGTGTGTGCGCATGCCAAGGGCTCTGAGCGTGGGTTTGGGTGGGGCGGGAGCTCACCTCGCCCTCCTGGGTGCTGCTGTGGGGAGCCAGGCGGGGGGCAGCCGGCGGCTCCAGGCTCCCTCCCGCTGCTGGGAGGCTCAGGGGGGGAAGTTCAGCAGTTCTGCAAACAGAGGCCTCTCTCAGAAACGCCGACAGCCACTTCAGGGGCACGTTTGCAAAGGAGCTCAGCGCCCCTTTGCAGAGCTGGAAGGAAGCAAGTGGCTTCTGCAAGGAGCCTGTCATCTTGAGGCCCCCTCCAGGCTCTTTGGAGGGTCTGCCCCCACTGTGCCACACACCTGCCTGTGCAACTCAGAAACATTGCTGGAGCTTTTTGGAGAGCCCTGGTGAACATGTGCATATGGGTGCAGATCCTGTGGGTGCAGAGTGGCTCAGTGGGGCAGGGCTGGTGCTTGAGCTGCCGCTGCCAAAACCCCAGCAGAAACCATGCTCTTGGTTTCCACTGAGCCCCAGCCAGGATCAGGGTCTTCCAACAACAGGGAGGTGTGAAAGGTGCTGAGGCCGTCTGGAAGGGACATGATCTTTGCTGATGCAGGTGGCAAAGGCCCCCCAGCTCCAGAGGAGCTGCCAGGAGCCATGGAAGCCAGAGTATCATGACTGTCCTCCTCCACATTCTGGCTACCAGACCCCTGCCAGCAGCAGGGCAGGTGCCCGATGGCTCCTGGCTGATGGGGCACTCCTGCAACTTGAGACCTCAGCCAAACCATGCATGCTGTGTTCTTGTGGGTGACCTAACGCTGGAGCATCCTGTGGTCTGCACCACCTGATGGGCACTTCTGCATCACCTGACTCCTGACTGAAAAGTACTCCTGGGATACTTTTCCCAGGACTGACAAACACCTGCTTGTGCCCATGGCAGGCGGAAGCCCTCGACCACATTTCATCTGCTGGTCCAGGATGGCAAGAGAAGGCTGAATCCCAGCCTCCTCTGCCGCTCCTGGCCCTCCCATGGCCCGCAGTGTCTGGGAGCTGTGGCAGGCATGCCTGCCGCACCATGCGGCGTTTCTGCAGGCGAGGAGGCCTTTGAGAGGCCAGGATAATGGCTAATAGTGCTGTTTTCCTCTGCTCTGCTTTCCTTCAAGTGAATTACCAGGGTCTTGCTGGGAATTATCCTGCCATTACCCAGCGCTCTGGGGAGCTGCCAGTGATTTACTTAACAGCAAACAACACAAAGAGCCGGACACGGCGGGAGCTACACAACTGAACAAGCTGGGGAACGTGCAAGTGGAAGAAAAATGCTGTAACAGCAGCCAGGGTGCAGGGATCCGGCCAGGGCTGCCAGCCACAGATGGGCACGAGGATGTCCCCAGGATCTGCCCTCGGTTTGCACGTGGAGCTGTTCCCCACAAGGGTAGATTTGGTCCATGGAAATGTCAAAGGGTGGAGGCCCCACGGTTCTGTGCCCAGCTGGCCAGGGGGAAGCCCAGGGCTGTGGCACAGAGGAAAATCCTGTTCTCCCTGCTCCTGGAGAGGTATTGGACTCAGAGATGTTGGGAAGGCTGTGAGCAGGTCGGCAGCAGAGCCAGGACCGACCCCCTGGTCTACACCAAGACCCACCAGTGCCTGCATAAGGGGTGCAGAAGGGACAAAGAGTCCTGACCTCTCCCATTGCCTCTTTGCATCTTCCAAATTTTGTCCTTGTCACCCTTTATTATCCCATGGGTGTGCAGACACCCATAGCCTGCCTCGCCCCAGCCACACTGATGCCTGTGACAGCCTTGGCTCCAGCAGATCACCACAATGCCAGGCTGCCCCAGGCTGCTCCCGCCTTCCTCCGGGAACTGCCCTCCGCACACAAAAGGGTGCGGACACCCCGGCAGACACGTGCCTCCCATATGTGTACCCAGCATTTGTGCTGCACCCTCCCCACAGGCTCTCATGCTTGCCATGTGTCCCCTCTCCTCGCACATGCTGCCCCTGCACAGGGCCACGTGGCCCCCAAGCCCCCCAGCACCCACAGGGACCCCCTTGTCCTCCTGCCCCGTGCACAGCTCTGCACACACACACTCTCCTCTTGACACTTCACAGGTGCCGGCGGAAGGAGGGGCGAAGGAGGGGCTCCTCGAGTGCTAGAAAGTTGTTCCTACTCTGTGCTGGGAGAAACCACATTACTCACGAGTCCCTTTTTAGCGCGGCTGTGTGTTTCCCCCTTCCATCTCCAGTCCATTAGCTACTATGGAAACAACATGTCATTGCCCGGAGGTGGAGTTCAGCCACAGCCAAAACAGCCGCGGATAAATTCCAGCACCCAAATTCACATCCTGGGGCAAAGCCCTTGCAGTTCAGCCGGGGAATGGGAGCAGAGTCCTGGCTGTGCTAAAGGAGCAGATCTCAGTCAGGGCATGCCTGCTGCAGGACGACTGGGGTGCAGAAAGCGCTGGTGGGGACACCATTGTCCTAGCCAGAGTGGACATGGCATCGCTGGGGAAGGCCAGGATGATTTACTCTTCCAGAGCCTGACCAAGGGCATGCGTGTGGAGATAAACAGCAGATCCACGGGGCCTTGGCTGCCTCATGTCTGCTGCATCCTGCAGCACCTACTGCCCAGCCTGTGACAGCTCTCAGCTGTGGATTTTGGGTGTCCAGCCTGAACACTTCGTGCATCTCACCCAGGCCCCTATTGCAGGGCAGAAGAAGCCAGGGTCCCCATTGCACCAGGGCAGCCAAAGTGCTTGAGCTGAGCTGCTGCAGGTGAGCAGTGGAGAGGGGAGCACTGTGGGATGTCCTCCTCAAACTTGGTCCCCATTCCCTGAGTCACCTGGATCTGGGAAGGGACTATCAGTGTGTCCCAAACCCTGCCTGGCTCTGCCTGGGGAGATACACCTAAGGTGGGGGAGAAGCTGTAGGGACCCAAGGGAGTCACAGTTGAAGTGTGGATGCTCCTTGTCATATCCCCTCAGGACCCTGGGGAGGAGGAGGGCAGGCAGGGATGGTGGCATGTCCTGCCTGGAAACTTCCATAGCAAGGGTGAGTCCTGGCTCCAGTCTTCCCTGGCAGATGGGAAATACTGGAGATAGGAAGCAAAGCCCTTAAAAGGAAGAACTTTCCTCAGTGGCAGCCAGCAGTCCATGACAGAGCTGTGACATCCAGCACTGGTGCTGCCCAGCTGCCTGCTGCTGTCTGTGGGCACCCTCCCAGCCTGGACTGCCCAGGAGCTGCCACGTCCCACTCTGGTGGCTTTGCTACCCTGCAGTGCCAGTGCTTGGGGACAGCAGTGCCACATAGGGTAGGCATAACTACCCCAGCACTTCCAACAGCTCACCCAGAGACAGGCACCAGAGCGAGCTCTGGCCGAGCTTGGACACCCCCTCCCTTCCCCAGCTTCTTCAGGAGATGGAGCAGGAAAACCTGTTAGTCCCCAGGGCAGCCTGGGAGTGATCCACTGGCTTTCGAGTTGGAGCAGTGACCTGCGTAAGTGCCTGCCTGGATCAGGGCCAGTGAGAGCAAACTCTGGCCATGAGGCTCCCTCAGAGGAGGGAGGGAGAGACCAGAGGCAAGCAGAGATGCCTTTCCAAAGCAGGCAGAGGAATTGCCTGTCAGCAAGGCTTCTCTGCAAAGAGGTGAGCACCATCTCTGAAAAACAACAGAACAAACATTGTGAGGAAGAAAAAAATAATGCTGGTTTCTAGAGCAGGGATTTTCAACCTGTTCTGCTTTGCTGATCTCCAAAAATATCCCACCAGAGATGCGAGTTCCTTTGTAGCAAACCCACACCACCTGCCAAGACGCTTCCTGGCCTCAGTTACTCTTCCTTAAAAGCAGCCACGGAGCCATGGGGATCCCCCAGCCACGAAAGCTGCAGCTCCTGAGAGCACTGGAAACACACACCAGGCTTGTTTACCCTCATGGGAGCCCCATGAAGTGGATTGCAGCCCCAAAAGCCCAGGGCACGGTGTTGCAAGAGCAATGCTTTCCCCACACCCACTAAGGAAGGAGCAGGAGGGCACCCAGTGAAGCTGGGAAAAGCTGAGTTGCTGGGGAGCACTAGGAACATTGCAGTTTCAAAGCCATGCTTCAGACGGGGTTCTTGGTGTGGATTCTCTGGTGACTAATAAAAGGGCTGAGTTTGCAGTGGCAGGTCTCTTGGGGTGGGTGCTAATGAGTGTCCCCCATCTGCTTAACCACTTGTTTCCAAGACATTGCAAGAAGATACAGAATCTCCCCCTCACATCACCACCAAATTTGTTTAAAATTGGTTCCATGGGTTTGCAACGATTAGAAAGGAACAAGCAGCAAAAATGGGGGAAAGGCTCCTTTTCTTTGGAAACCAATGTGGACAGTAGCTAAAACAAATGCTAAGGGATGCAGGAAGATGGAAAGGAAAGAAGTAGGAATGATCCTGCTAAAATATCTCTTCTCTCCAAAATCCTGCCTATCACAGGTGTCTCCACTGAAGTAGGATGCCTGAGCATCCTTAACAAGTGGGGGACAGTCCTGAGATACAGATTGGTCCCGATGCCCCCACTCACATCCTTGTCCAGAATCTCAGAAATGCCACCCAAGAAAAACTCTTCCAGGCAGGGATCTTCCCTGTGTTCCCATGCTGGGGCTAGGGGTGTGAACACAGACCCCATTAGCTCTGCAGCTGAGCTGAGTGACAGAGAGGACACATTGTGACCCCACAGGGATGGCATTTCCCCCTATATCCCCTTTGCTTTTAGCCACTGATGTAAGGAGCATCCTTATAAAACATCTCCCAGACCAGAGGAGCTCCCCTCAAGCCTGTGCAGCCATGAGACGAGTTGGCCAAATAACCTGGTTGAAAAACAAACAAACAGACAAACAAAACAAAACAAAACAGAAAATGAAAAAAGGCAGAGTCCGTTCCCTAATTCCCTCTCGTTGCACAAGCAGTGAGGGAGGCCGCACACCGGCAGAGCTGGACGGCTCCTTTGGCAGCAGCACAGATTTCGATCGGCTTGAAGCAATCATGAAAATGCAGCCTGAACTTCCAGTGACTCACTCAGAGAAGGGAAACTTCCTGGCTTGTGTGTTTGAGCATTTCTGGAAAAACTGCTATATTTGGCATGGAAAATAGGAAGGATTCCTCCAGTTGCTTGAAACGGGAGCAGCAGAAATGAGTCAATGGGCAGTTGAAGAATGTTGAACAAGGGTGCTCTCTAAATTATTCATTGTGATTGTCCACATTATGTATTTTCCCCACAACAGGCTCAACGGTGACAGCCCAGGATGGCCCAGGCTCCACCAGGAATATCCTCGATTTATTGCTCCGACAGCCACCCCAGCACTGCACGTTGGCTGTGTGTCATTGACTATGGACATTACAGGCTGCTTCCCATCTGTTTACCAACAAATACTGCTCCTAAAGGTATGGCATTGTGCTTATCGCTACACGTTGACCCAGCGTGAAAAATCTGCCAATTTATATTTTCATGACATCAGTAGCTAGAAATGCAGTTCTCGCCAGCTTCAAACACTCTCAAATGTTTCATCTAGTATGCTGGGGGAAAAAAATGAAGAAACTGCTCTTCTGCAAATTACTGAAGTTGGTGGAGGGGGGAGCTATTTTGAGGATTTGAAATACATTCTTCTCTCCTTTTTTTTTTCAATAGTTGTCCAAATGGTTATTCAAACAGCTTGTTCATTAGAATCCTGAGTTGGTAAATGAAAATTGTCATTTTCAGATCATATTGTTATTACCTAAAGGGAAAAAAAGATATGAATAAATTACAAGAAAAAAAAATCAACAACTTTTCATGAAAAATCTGCCAAAAAGAGAGAGAGAGGGCAGCAAACATTTTCCATTGGGTGCAATGCCAACCGGCTCCTGGTTAGCATATATTAAATTAAATATTCAATTTGGTCATGCACTGCTTTTATTGGTGGATTAAATATTGACAAATACGTCTAATGCAGAGAGGTGCTTCATGCTTGAGCCTGGCAAATCCCATTGCAGCTCTGGATCAGTGCTTCAGGTGGGAAAACCTCTTCCTCCTGCCACTGCCACCCTGCAAAGCTGATGCCTGGGATCCATAGCCACTGCATGGGGGGCCCTTTCACCTTGTGACCCACTGATATCCGTCGTGGCTGGGCCAGCAGTGGGTGACCAGCACCTCTGCCGTGATGCTGAGGGCAGGAAGCAGGAGAGGGACTGTTAGGCAGTGACCCTCTCCCAGCCACTGTGGCTTTGGAGCTGAGGGACCTCCAGAACAGGGAGTGGGACCATTTGATTTAACTTCTTCCAATTTCTCTGCTGAATTTATCCAGTTGCTGTTTGCCTGTAAATTTTTAAGCCATTTTCCATGCTCCTACAGCAAGGAGGCCACGGCTCGGCCGTGGCAGGAGAACTCTCCCTTTCACTGGAGTGGAGCTTGCTGCTTTCTGATGGCCCCACGTTCTTTTACGGGGGGAAGAGCCAAGCACCCACCTTGATTTGGCAGACTTCCTTCCTCTTCCCCGCTCAGCCCACTCTTTCCAAAGGTGCTGTTCAGCGGGAACCACCCCAAGCAGGAGGGTTTCAGCCTGGAAGCAGTGGCCTCCTTCCCCTGGCTCCTTCCTGCTGGGCTGGAAGGTGGCCAGTCCCTCCAGAGCTCCAGCAGCATGGGGGGCGAGCTGGGAGACGAGTGGAGGAACACTCCTATGCCCAGCACCCCACATCTTCAGCCCACCAGAAGCCCCAGGCAGGAATGAGATATGCTGGCATCATATCAGAGAGAAGGGTCTTGTCTGGGGCTCTGCTTTGCCTCTCGAATGCTGCCCCTGGAGATTCGGTATCTGCTTGAGACTTCTGGTCCATCAATTATTTAATTCCCTCCAGCCATGTGGTCTCCAGCCCCGAGTGCTCATCTCCTCCGAGCGCACAGGCCTGCCTGTGGGGGGAGCGGGGTTGGGCAGGGGGATGCAGAGCTGGGGCTGGGCAGAGGACTCCCACTGGGAAGCAAAGCAGAGGCACAAGGGACAGGTCCCACCAGCCAAAGTCTTGAGCTGAGCACTTGGGCTGGCACCTTCTTTCCCAGCCACACATTGGTTGGAGGGGTGGGTTCTTCTTCCGATCTCTGGGGATGACCCTGAGGAAATCACCTGCCTGCTCCATGCCTCACTTTCCCCACCTATAAAATGGGGCCGTGGATTTCACAAGTGGTGTGAGCTCCAGTGGCAACCCCAAACGTGCGTGCGAGACAGTGTTTTGCAATAAGCAAGAGTGTGACTCTCGCCCCTGCTCGCAGGGGCTACACCACCATGGATGTGCCTTTAGTGGATCATGTGAGGCTGGTGGTCCCCATTTGCTGCCGTGCCCTCGAGCTAAAGCAGCATGGCACAGCATGGCACGGCACGGCACGGCACGGCACGGCACAGCACGGCACAGCACAGCAGGCACCGCTGGGTAGGCAGGACAAGCCGCGACACGCGGGCAGGCAGGCGGCTGGAGCCGGGTAGGTGTGTCCCTGTTACCCAATAAATAACTCAAGCCCTAAAGCAGCCCATTGTAATTACAGGGGCCCCGCGCAGATTGAAAACGAAGAAGAAGGAGGGGAAAAAAGGAAATCAAGGTTCAGTTCTTCCCCAGGAGGTAGCGCTCCATGGGGAAAGCGATAGAGGGGAGCGGTGATTTATATCTCTCCAGAGGAATTCTCCTTTGCAGGGCCGCCCAAGGCGCCGCCAGGTTCAGCTGAGTTTCTCATCTGAATATGCATGAGCCAGTAATTAATTCTCTCTGATACTGATCCAGATTTGGGGTTGGTTTTGTGAGTGTGTGCGTGCATGCTGTGTGTCCGTCTTCTCCCAAGTGTGCCAACACACCAAGGAGGGATGAGACGAAGGAGTGGTGGCTCTCCACAGTTGTCCCTGCAGGATGATGGCCATTGACACTCTGTGGCCAGCTTGGGGCAGACGGATGGCCCTGGTTGGGTGGGGACTCCTGTGGGTGGCTCTGGGTGGTGTCCTGCTGGGGACAGCATGAGGAAGGGGGACAGAGAGCAGGGCACAATCAGGGTCATGTGCCTGGGGCAGGCCACACCATGGGGCAATCCCTGCCCAAACACACATCCAGCCTTGGGCACGTGCAGGAGGTGTTTTCCCTCCTCCAGCGGACATTGCAAAGATACCGTGTTTGCAAAGTGCTGGGAAGAGGCAGGGAGGGAAGAGAATCTGGACTCGCCTCCTCCCTCCCACCTTCCTCTCTCTCTCCTTTTAAATCTCTTCCATGCATCATTTGAGCAGTGGGACGGGAGCCCTGAGGAGCGAAACCCTGTCTCTGGCCCAAGGCCCAGGCCTGGGGCAGGATGTGGGTGTGTAAACGCCGTGCCATGGGCCCTTGCTCTGGGTCTGATCCACGGCTTGTAGAAACAACCAGCCTTCAAACCAGGGGAAAACCAGAAAACGTTAATGAGAGAGAAACAACTGTTTTCCAGCTTCACTGAGCCCACACCCTAGAACACAGGTCTCTTCCCCCAGCCTCAGGAGCAGGCTGCCCCAATGGCCTCCTCACCCTTCCCCTGAGACAAAGGCAATAATCAGCTTTCCTGCCTTTAAACCTTGCCATGGGGCTCTGGCCGTCTCTCAGGGATGAGTTGAGGTTATTCCAACACACGGGCGGGGAAGGACAGGGATATGAGTACTGGCACCTGAGTCATGGCATCAGCAGTGCTGGCCTTCGGCAGCCAGGAGGAGATGCTAGACCCACTCTGCTGTTGTGGGCTCCGTGGAACAGCCAGCATCCCAAACTGGAGGCTTCCCTGGTCCCCCCACACTGTCCCCACTCTACCTGTAGCCAGGAGCAGGATTAGCAGTAGTGCTGTGGTATATTGCTCCCCTCTGCCTGGCCCTGCCTCCTGACAGCACCCATCCACATGAGGCAGAAAAGGGGCTGCCTTGGCACCACATCTCAGCCAGACACGGCAGTGGCTTCCCAGAGCCACAGAGAAGCCAGTGAGCATCAAGGGACCATGGTGTCACTGCCTGCTAGGGTCAGAGGATCTGGAGAGGTCACACTCCCTTTCCCACATCCTCCAGTCCCAGGGGGTAACTCCTCTAGAACACTGTCCTCACTCTGGAGCTCCATGCAGAGGCCCAGGGACTGTGCCACATCCTGCCGACCACATCCAGCTCTGGATGCTGGCAGTGGAGTGCAGAGGAGACAGACTCCCTACATCCATCTGAGGGATCCTTGCAATGTCTCCAGGCTTGGGAAGCAGCGGGCTGGGAACGGCCGGTGAGTCAGAGCCCTGTGTTGTAACGTGGGGGGCAGAGCGCGTGTCGGAGCAGGGATGGCCGTGAGCTGCAGTGCGGGGCCCGCCTGGGCCTTTTGCAATCCTCTGGGGAAAGGCGAAGTCAGTGTCTCCATCCCTTAATTAAAGTGTGCCACAGGGCCCCGCTCCCGCCTGTTTACGTGGTTCGTGGGGATGGACAGAGGAGCAGCAGCCCGGGACGCAGGGAGGAGGGCGGCCTCATCAGCCCTTCCCTGGGCTGGGGCAGCCGGTGCTCTCGAACGCAGTCTCTGGCTCCAGCAGCCAGGTCTCAGCCTTGGCCCCATGGCCTCTCAAATACACTTTTTGGACCCATGAGCCGACTCCAGTTCTCTACACACCTCCCCTCCCTCCCGTGAGCGCACATGAAGCTCCTTCCCGCCTCCCCATCGCCCTCCATCCCCCCCAGCTCTGCTCCTCCTGAGAAAACGTCCACCAAGCCCCGGCCCCCATGTGCAACCCTTGCCCATCGAGGAACAGAAGGTGACACAGCCAGGATGTCATCTCTGCTGGCTTCACGTCCCGCATCACCAGCCTGACCTAGAAACACTACCACGTCTCGTGCGCCGGAGCCCGGGGATGCTGCAGGCTCATCCCTCTGTTTTTTCCAGAGCAGCTGAGTGACAGTCGCCCCTCCCTTGCCTCTCCGAAGAGCGTAATGAGAATTTCCTCCGAGGAGCAGCTTGCCGCGATGAAATAATCGCCCGAGCAGCATGATCTTCGCCGGGGATTAGAGAGGCTGCTAGTTGCTGAGCTAGGGAAACGGCCGGTGAGGAGGGAAAACTCCTACCTCCTCCTCCGGCACCTCGGCTCCTTTGCCAAAGCAATCGCCTGCCGCAGACGGAGCGAGGTCCCAGGCAGAGAGCTCAGCCCTGGAAACTTCTGTCCCCGATGCTCGGGCACTTTTGCAAAGTCCCCTTCCACCCTCCTCCTCCTCTCTCTGCTCCCTGCGGAGCCGCTCCCCAGCACCGGCAGTTGGGAGGGGTGCAGAAGAGGTAAAGAAACAGCTGCCTTTTACAGGCAACAATTTTTGTTGTTTCTTTTTGGACTGCTGAGGCATAAAGCGCCGAGCTGAGCCTGCTTGTCCCTGCCTTCCGCGCACAGGCACTCGCCAGCCGGTTATTCCGCTGCACGGAGGGACGGCAGCAAGGGCTATACATGGATTTCCGACGCGGAGTGGTTTAAGGCAGTTTTGCTTCCACTGCAGGCTTGGTTGGTTTTTTTTTTATCTCCAACCCTCCCCCCCCCCCCCCCCCCCCCCCCTCCCCNCACCCCCCCGCCCCCTGTCCTCTGTGAGATCCTGGTGTGACCATCCCTTGAGGATTCCTAGATTCCGAATTTTCTTCCTGAAATATCCCACATCTCGTTTTCTTTTTTTAACTCTTCCTGAAACGTGGGAACCCCAAGGCCAAAGGATCATCCCTAGTTTGAGCAGAAGGCACGCATGAAAGACAAGTTATAGCAGAAGTGATTTTTTTAGGAGGGCTGGGCTTGGGTGGGTTTTTTTTCTTTCCTCTTTCGGACACATTTCGAGACTCGCCGGCCGCCAGCTCGCGGCTGGGCTGTGGCAGAGGGCGCTCCTGCCTCCAGCACTCCCAGCAACCTGCCCCAAACCCACTGAGTCCTGTCTCCGGGAATAGCAGCTGCCCTTGTCTCGAACACTCCAAGCGAGAGGCGTAGCCAGCAGCGACCAGAAATCCCGGTTTCCACAGCCCTCTCTTTCCCCTGAGTGCACGGAGAAGCTCTCGCCCTGCTCCCGCCCAGTCCCGCCACCAGGTCAGAGCGGGACATCCAACGTGAGAAATCAATCATCCCCAAAAGGTCCCAAACGCGAGAAATCCATCGTCCCAAAACGTCCCTCCTGACAAAACGCCGGCAGTGCCCGACAGTCGTGAGTGGGGCACTGCTGTATCGACAGCACCTACGATCCAAAGCGAGAGTTGCTCGTGGGGTCGCAGCCCCTGGGGCCGCGGGACAGCCAGGGCAGGGAGTGGCTGGCCCTGGCACGAAGTCAGTCCAAGGGTCAGCAGCCGCTGTGAGGTCTCAGCCGCCGCGGTGCTTCCCGCTCCCGCCAGGGCCCTGCGGCCCTGACCCCCATCCCCACGCCACCATCCCCTCAGTGCTGCTCCCACGAGGGGCAGGACGCGCAGACTGAGGAGAAAAGCGCTTCATGGTGCGCCCAGGCACAGACCAGCCTGCTTGCGGTGCTACTGCGCTGAGTGGGAGGGACATTTTGTCCTGGAAGCGGGGCCCTGTCTCTGTGTCCAGCCGCCGGGCTCGTGTGGGGATGGGGCAAGGGATGCCGGCGCCATGACGCCTCGTGCCGCGACGCCTGGTACCAGGCGGTGTGGGGGCTACCATGGCTTCTCCGCAGCTCTCCCGAAGCCCTAGAGGGAACAACCCCGGGTCAGCGCGGCTCCTAGCAGCCGGGAGCAGCGCTCCCCCGACCGCGGCAGTCCCCCCGGCCCCCCGACCGACCGGCCCCAACTCCGCTCCACAGCTCCGCCCCGAGCGGCCTCCGGGTTTTCAAAACCACTTCGCCACAGACAGACAGGCGACTCAGCCAATAAGAAGCCGCAAAGCGTCAGCACAGCGTTCGCCTGGCGCTGCCGCCCAATCCACATCGCTCGATCCCTATATCCCGCCCTCCGAGGACAAGTTCTGCCTCGGTCTGGCGGCCATGTTGAGTGTGGCATCCGCTCTGCTCCGTCTGGAGGGGCGTTTTTCGCACCCCTTCACCTCTTGCTTCGCGCTTTTCGCACCGGGGGCCATTCACGCGCGGCGCTGTCTCACCCCTGGGGCCGTTGCGGGCGACGGAGCGGCTCTCCGGGGGTGGTAACACCGTGTGGTTGCCCGGCGAAGGGCTCTCGGCGCCATCTTGAGAGTGGCAGAGCCCCCCCACTCGCCGCGTCGGTCCCCGTTACACTGGGGTGTGAGGGGGGACAGATGTGGCCCCGGTGCGAGGGGCATGGCCGTATATAACGGGAAGCTGCGGAATGGGGAGCACAGGGAAGCTCCTGGTGCGCCTCAAGCCGTGAACTCGCACAAGGTGGGGGGGTGAGGGGGGAAATAAAGGCAGCTTGGGTACGTTTTTTTCACTGTAAAATAAGCACACGGGTGGGAATCCCGCATTTCTGCGCGGCAGGCTGGGCGGGCCGCCCCTCCCCGCTCCCCCCAGGGGCGGACGCGGTTGTTGTTGTGGCCAAAGTTTCCGCGGGGCGCCGAAAACACAGTGAACGAGGGGGGCTAGCGGGGTACCGAAGGGACGGGGCTGCCCCGGGACCACCGGCCTCCCCGTGGGAGCAGGG